>WEIT01019481.1:139430-174348 GCA_013389985.1 Dryoscopus gambensis | reverse complement strand
GCCGCAGCGGCTGCGGGGCAGCGCCCAGGTGACCATGCAGGGCAGGCGGGCGCGCCCGCCGCACGCTTCGGGCAGCAGGTAGCACCCGCCAGGTGCGCGGCCGAACATGGACTGTCTCCTGCTGGCCGTCTGGACTTTACCTGTCGCGATTCTCGGCGGCAGCTCCATGCAATTCCAGACTCTCCTGTGGCTCGGAAGCACTGTAAAGGCAGGTCGAGAGCACTTTCTTTTGCAGTCGCCTAGTGTACTTTCATACCAGGTTACTGCAGTTTCTGGTGCCTTGTCTTTCTGCCTTGCCTTGTCAAGGAAATCTCGCCCAATACTCCTTTTCTCTCTCTCTCTTTTTTATTTTTTTTTTCTCTTGCAGACCCTTCAGCTGTGCTGCCTCTGTTGCATGTCTCATGCAGCAGCTTTAACCAGTGACAGCATCAGTGAATTGACTCATGGTTTGTATAGCTCTTTCTGTGTTTGTGTATATGAACATTTGCATGCATGCTTCTTTTTTTTATTTTTTTATTTTTTTTTGGTGTAATGACTATTAGAGGGAAGAAGTCACAGTGGTTCGGGAGCATAAAGTGCAAGCAAGCTGGCTACTGTGGGATGGTGAACCATGGGCAGGGATTAACTTGTTAAGCCTTGTGTGCTAAAGCTGAAAGGAACAATATGTAGCAGCAAAGCAAATGAATGAGATAGTAAATACATCCACGTTTCCATGTGCGATTAGAAAGATGAATGTGTGTGCAGCCACAACAGCAAAACCTTATGTGTCTGTTGTGGAAGCAGTGAGACAAAAATAATGAAAAGATTTGTGTGGGAGAGCAGGAGGAGCTGTGCAATGCAGGCTAGGGGGGAAAAAAAAAACCTGGAGAGAAAGGGCTTGTGTGAGTGGGAGCTCAGGAGCTGTTTGTTCCCAGGTTGCAGAGATTAACACGTAGATGCTGATGACTTTGGGACTTTTGAAGTGCAGTTTATGCTTTGTGTGTGAGTAGAAACAAAGTACAATAGAGCCACACCAGGGTGCAGAAAGGAAAACCCTCTTGCACCCTATAGTCTGCTCACTGGGGGATTCCCTCTCTCCAGCAGCTGCTTGCATTTTTTGGCCACCAGCCTGCTTAGCGTCTTCAACTTCTGCTGCTGATTAACACCACTGGAGGAAAGTGAAAGCTCTTGATGTATTGTTTCCACTGTGTAAGGAAAAGCAACCTATCAGTGGTTACGTTTTCAGCCTAATGTGTGTCCAGTGAAGTCTATTCAGGCAAAGGGATTGATTGGGAGTATTTGCAACATCTGTTACAATACAAGAAGGAGGGGGTTTTCTTCTTTTTTTAATGGTGTTATTTCAGTTTAGGAAGAGAAATGAATGGTTTTGTCAAGTGCGTGGACATCTCTAAGTATCCACAGAGAAGCACAGCTCACAAATTAAATGGGGTTGGGAAGCAGTTTATTCAGCATAATTAGTCCGGCAACCAGGAATAGGTGCAAAGATCCTAGTTCAGAAAACAGCTAAAATTCAGACCCTGGTTCCAGGACCCAGGTAATCCCTGCACGGCTAGGTCAACAGCAATGGCAATGTACTGCAAGTGAGGCACCTGCTTATACAGCAGCTGAATTATGGCCTCTTCCCCCCCCCTCCTCCCCCCCTTTTTAGGTGGTTCTGAGTAGATCACAGTTTTCTTCTCAAAAAATAGTTTTGTAATTTCTTTGCATATTTTATCCAAAACAATAAACTTCTTTGACACGCAATTAGCATTGGCTGAGTAAAGGTTATTAGGTAGGATGTAATCTCTTTCTGCTGAAGGTCAGTTACAATTTGAAACCCAGTCTAATCAAGTCACTACAAAGAGATGAGGTCTCACTCAGTTAAGGCATTAATAAATTAATCCTTTAATCCATCTGAACAAGTGGTACAGTTCTGCAAAGTCTCAGTCATGGCTACCCCTACGGTGATACAATGTTTGCTGCATTCTTAGGGAAGGGAAAAGCCTCTCAAACCAGAGCAGCCTTCACATTTGACAGCAATTAATACAGGGGGAGGGGAAAATCTACAGATCTGCTGGTGATGACAAATGTCTTCAGAGGAGCAGTTGTGGGAATGTTCACAGCTATGCTAGTTAGTCTGTGCCTCTCTGTGGGGCACAAAGGAAACAAACACAGGCTGGGAGCCTGTGCGACTTACGGGGGTGAATTTATGCAGGCGAGACAACACACCCAGAGCCTGCAGAGCCTTCAGGCCAGCCCCAAAACGAGGGAATGCTCCATGCCACAGGGAATGCCTGGTACCGTGTCAGAGTGCCTTGTTTGTGGGATGCAAGAGCTGATGGCCGACTCTTTATCGTTACAGATTATGTGTTTGTGACACCTGTCAGAGTGGATGCCAGCGGATCGTACATTTCACATGATGTTTTGCACAGTACTAGGAGAAAGAGATCAACTCAGAGTTCAAAGAGTTCCTTGCACTACAAATTTTCAGCATTTGGACAGGAACTTCACTTAGAGCTTAAACCTTCGACCATTTTAAGCAACAGTTTTATTGTCCAGGTACTCGGGAAAGATGGAGTGTCAAATTCTCAGGAACATGAAATTGAGCAGTGTTTCTACCAGGGATTTATAAGGAATGATAGCACCTCTTCGGTAGCAATCTCTACGTGTGTAGGCTTGGTAAGTGTCTATTTAAAACAAATCAGCATTAAAAGTATTTTCATATGTGGAATAGTAGCTGAAGGTATGTAATTCATACAATATTCAGGATACCATACACCGTTTCCTGATTTTTCTAGTTTCACTAGTTGCTATTGTATTTGACACAAGAGATTTCATTATAGCCAATGAACTGCATCAAAACCTTTGAATTTTTTGATGACAGTCTTTCAGGAAAAAAGCCAGAAGGCTGGCTGGTAGTCCTAGTAATTATCCCATAGCAATTTGTTACAGTTTGTGATAGTTTATACATTTCTGCTCGCTCTTAAGTAAAAGTTCTTCCTGCCTTTGTGAACTGCTATGAATAAAGGAAAAAAATCAGTCCATAAGCTTTTGAAAAAATAATATTATATCTAGCTTCATCAACTACTTTAAGGAAGGGTGAATTTCCTACCTTGGCAGGAGTTATGAACCAGTTTCTCTTTGTTTCCTTTGATAATTCAAGCCTTATTTGGGTTTAAAAGTTTTGATGAGTTGATCTCTTATGACTGTGTTAAATATTATCATTGTGTATTTTCCATTTATGGCTGTCAGCCAAGTTCATGAAAAATCATTATTCACAGGTGATTTTGTCAAAATACATTTGACAGTGCTCATTGCCTGCCGAGAAGGCTTTGCTGATGTCATTTAGGAGAATTGTCTACAGAATTAATAGTTAAGGATGTTTTTTAGGCTTAATCCCTTGCCCTTGCAAAGCAGTCTGCTGTGGCTGCAGAGGAAGGCAGTGACATTTAGTGGGAAGTATATGAAGTCATCTGTGTGCTTTGTGGTTGACTAAAGGTCCAGAGGATATGTTGGGTCACCCTCTGGAAATCTGTTTTGCAAAGGTACTTGTCTCTAAGGGTTATTAAACTGTGTGACAGGACCAAAGAAGGAGCACTTGAGACAGCCAGTGTTTCCTTTGAAACTGGAATCAGTGACTTGAGAAGCCTGTTCATTAGGAAGGGCTGTTGATAACTGGTTGAAGTGGTCTGGGTTATATTTTGAATGCTGTACTCTTTTTCCCTCAGCAAGTTAGAGGAATCTTACAGTTCATTTGAACAGTTGTAAATGTGAGTTTGGAGCAGGTGCCAGGAACTGGATTGAAGCTTTCCTTTGCTGTTAAAGTTGTGTTCATAATGCTGAACTGTTAATACCAAATGTGAACATGAGGCTTCCATGAAAACAACTAAGCACAACTGCTACCTTTTATCTGATTTACTTAGAAAAATACCCTGTTTTCACTCATTGCAGTGTTTTGTCTTTTTGCTACGGGAAGTGCTCTACCCACACACAGCAGGTACAGTTTGGGAGATCTCCCCTGTTTGGCCACGTTTTGGTTTTTAACATGCTTTCTGAGCTAAGTGAAGTTGGGCTTGTCAAGTCTTGTCTGGAGAAGGAAGGTTCAAGCCTGCCTCAGGTCACAGAGGAACAGAATGTGATGATCTTAACGGAGAGTGAAATGGATTTTTTTACCACTGTCTCGACACAGAGGTTGTTATGACTGGTAAGCTTCACTTAGAAAAGATCCAGAAACTGATCAAAAGAGAATAAATATTGTGGTATGAATGAACTTATTATGGAAGTACCTAGATTATCAACCCCCACAATCAACAAATAGAATCTCTTTTTTTAAATTAATTCCAAGGTTCAATAGATTTTACCTTAAATTGTTGTTTTAAACTGGTAAATGAAGTAAACCTTTACTTACAATAATCTCCTGTAGGGTAGGTATCCCAAAGTATAATTGTTCCTTTCTCTCCCTATCCATCTATTAATTTCAGTGCACCTAATGAATCCCAGGCAAATTACCAACAGGATTCTGAGTCTTTCAGTTTACAAGGCTGCCCTCTTAAAGATGTCATCAGCTGTCTGTAATGACACCCACGTCACTTTTCACTGGGATCCAAATTCAGTAATCATATGTTAAGTCTGGACGCTGTCCTCTGATCAAGAGAACCTTGTGAATAGCTTCTATATCCTTTTTCACCAACCACTTTTGTCACTTGGTTGCCCTTCTTTCCTATTTGCTTTGTTCACTGCAATTAAACCGAAAGTGGTGTTTCTTCTATATGGTTGGTAGCACTAATCTTTCCATTGTTCCTTTCATTAGCAATAGCTTCTCTACAGTAAAGCTGCAGTGACCCATTCTTTCAAGCCTGGAACACCACAATGTGCTTTGGAAGCAATTGCATTTCAATAGACTACGGGCACTCTTTGATCTAATTTTTTGGATGACCTAGAGTATTCAGTCATTCAGCTGTCTGTTATCTGCCAGTGCCTGCAGAGGAGACTTTGGGGAGAGTCTATATGAAATGGTTTGTTAGGCAGGATGACCTTAACTTAACACTGGAAAGAAGCAAGAATTTGTTGCTTTGGTCTAGATCTGTTAAGAGATGTGTGTATATTACATTTTAATGGCTTAGTTGACAGGAAGGCCCCACGTTTTTATGCTGATTTGTTGATTTAAGACCAAATGTTTCCATCAGTCAACACAATTTTCTTGGTGTGTCAGAAGGCAGAACTGGATCTTTATCTGAACAAATCTCTAATGCAGTAAGTGAGCATTGCAGGAGAATGTGCACAAGTTTACTGTGAGTACCGTCTCTTTTCATCATCAAAGTGCTTTGACTTTTAACTGGAAACTTGCCTTTTTCTGTCTTCTGCCCTTTTTCTCCTTCAGTCAGCATCCTTTGCTTTCTAGAGCATCTGTTACACAGTGAAAAAATGGTGCTTTTACTTGTTTTTAAAATGAAAACTCTGTTCTGGACCTTCTTGTGGAGAACATGATACATTTCTTCCACAGAAGTTATGGTAATTTTTTCATAGATTTTGTTAATGCATTCTCACTCTCAGGGGTCATTTTTTAACTCTTGCAACTTTGGGGCAATGAGTTTGTTTACGTTAGTAAATGCAAATCTAGTTTCTCTCTTTAGCATCATCCTACTGTGTCCCAAATAGAAAGTAATGCAAACTTGTTGACTTTTTTCCACTGATTTTCATTATTGATATAATAAACCTCTTGTGTTATTCCTGCATGACTTTTTGGAGTTTCCTTCAGTGCCTTGTGCTCTCCTAACTGGGATATCCAGGCTACTGGTTTGTCTTGCTGCTTCATCCCCTATTTACACTCTCCAATTCAAACTGTTTGTTCTTTCCAGATTCAACTTTTTTTTCCAAAATCCTGATTTGAGCTAATTCTTACTCATTCTAATTGTATTTTTATTACTATTATTATTATTTAGCAACTTATTACTACTTATATTGCCTTTAGCTAGCTCACTGGGAGGCAGACTATACCAAATCCACAGACTACAGTGGTTTTTCAGGTTTTTCTGAATGAGATGATGCTGGCCATTGTTAAAATAAGAAATTGGTTTTTTAGGACCTACTCAGTGTGGTTGTGTATATTCCAACCTCTTTCCCCTTTTCCCATTCTCATCCACTTTGTGCTATTTAATCTGCATTAAAAATGAGATCTGTTGTAGGTTCATCATCTTTAACTACACTTCCATGATGACATCTAAAAGTTGTACTGCTGCCTTCCTAGTCTGTGTCACTGTGTGTTGTTTGTCTCTCTTTGTAGGCCAGTTTTTGTCTCCTTGCCTTAGGTTTATGTGTACGGAATCTCCTGTACAAAGTGAGTTGTTTGCAGTCACACAGTAAATCGGGGCAGAATACAAGAGAACCTCAGAGGTCTCCAGTTGTGTTGTAGAGACATTCTCAAAAGTAATTTATAACTGTGCTTTTGGGAGCAGAAGTCACATTCCCCTTGTGAACATGAACTCTGGCAAAGTCAAACAAGTTTATAATCCAATGCACAACATAGGAATTGGTGACCCTAATGAATGAGGAGTTTGTTATACAGCATTTGTGGGGTACAGGACACAGGTGAGGGTCTAGGGCAAGTACAAAATGTGTGCCCAGGGGAAAGAGCTTTTTGTACAACATAAGAAACTCTCCTGCCATTCCATCACACAGAAGATGTGTGTGTCTTTTGGGTCCGAAAAAGCGAATACAGTTCAGGGGAACAGTTCAGGTCCTTTAAAACTATATGATACACAGTTTTATCATCCAGGCCAAGTTAGCCCTGGCATGGAGGCCTGGGAGGCTGCACCTGCTCACACCAGAGGTGGGTGTGGGCCATTCTCTCCCTTAATTAGAAGTAGTGGTGCCCTCCTCTGGTTTTGGCAAGATGTGGTTGAATCTGTCATTATAAGGAGCCTCTTTCTCTGGTCTCAAGTTGTGTTCTGTTTATTAGTGTCTAGTCAAGGGAAGAGAAAGAGGAGGAAGGGGTGAATCATGTTACACTCATTGAGCTGTCAGGATTCTAGACAAGGAGGGTTATAGATGTAGCACTGAGAGATAAAAAGGAGATGTATTAATTCAGTGGACGGAGTGTGTGTGTGTCTGAGGGCAAAGCTTTGCTCAAAGTATCGAAGAAGCCACAAAATTTAAAACTTCTTAATGCAGTCTGACCACCTAAGAGGCAGGCAAGCCAGACAACTCGTGTACCCACTCTTTGTAGTCATTTAATTGTATCTTGTAATTTAATTAGCGTTCTTTAAGTTGATGCTAACAGCAGCTCCTAGAGCTCACACTTTAAGTCCAATTAAATACGTTGAGACAAATCCCAAGGTCTTTATGCAGACAAGCTGCCATCAAACTGAGTGAACCAGACTGGTAGTGAAAGTACAGAATAATTGCTGTTTGCAATGAGGGTCCTTCAGAAATCGACAGCTGTAAAAAACACAACAAAATTTGTCCCAGTGGGACTTGAGGAGAAGTACAGAGCGGGTGGTTTTTCTCATCCTTAAAGGTGTTTTTAGTCCACCCAGAGGCCACAAATCCTGTATTTTCTGCCATTATACCAGCACAACATGAACAGCATCTTGCATGGGAGTTCTGTGATTTTCTTTGTATTCACACACCGTTGTATTGCCATTCTTTATAAAACACAAACTGTTTTTCGGGATCATCCTTTTGTCTGCTGTTTTGGTGGACATTTTTCCATTATTATTCCATTACTCCATAATACAGTAATATGAAAATAATAAAAAATCTCTACAGGGAAATAAGATGACAATGGGAAATAGTCATATTCTTGAGGATATTTTAGGTTATACTAGAAAAATACAAGGCAGTGTTTCTGGTCTCAGCAATGACCTGACCGGTGATGAATTGTGTGATTAGGTTATTGATCAACCTTCTCCATATCTGTCTGATAAGCTTTCTGTTTAACTCTGCCTTTAGCTCTGCAAGAAAAAGACAGTGTTATCCCAGGTGTTTTGGCACTACTGATTCCTGATAGGTGAGAAATGGAATTGAAGAGGATTAATGATGAGAAAGAATCTGCTTCTGCTTGGCAGAAAAAGTAATAGAGATTGCATTTCCTCCTGGTTTTCTACTATAAAACCTGGAATGTACATAGAGGAAGCTGAGTGCAGTGGGCTGTGGCTGCACAACAGCTCTTGAGTTCTCACAGGAGCTGGTCCTCTGCCACTTGTGCCTGCTCTGTCATTGCTCAGTTGGCAGCAGAGCTTGGAAACGGTTCATTGGTGTATTTCCAACCAAACTTCAGGCTGCTGTGGGCACCATTGCTTGCACCCTTGGAGTGGTTTTCCAGAAATGGGGGCCATCTGTTTGTACACACAGTTCATCCTGGCCCTTCTTGTTAAGCATCAGTCTTATCTTCACTTCCAAAGGAATCAGTAGACTCTATTTGTGCTTGAAACATCAATGTTTTTCTTGCTTTAGTAAAGCCTTTCCACTAAACCTAGTTCCCACACTTTCCCTAGTCCATTAGAGAGAAGCTTATAGACAAATGCCCTCGTGAGGGTCAGGAGAGGATGACCTGCCTGCACAGACTTGACCCCTTCATAACAGGATGTCTTTGATGCGGTGAGGATTTTTATTTTCAGCGCCACTATTTTCATGTGGGCCGTACCATCTCTGCTGCCGAGAGGCAGTGTATTCTCTTCTGCACAGCTGGGAACTGCTGGACATCAGAAATAGTTCTCTTTCTAGAGGCAGATTTCAATAACTAATAGCAGCTTTTAGTCACTAATTAACCTAAACAAGGTTTTACTACTGTCTTTCCCCTTTTCTTACTCCACTTCAGGAGTGTTTGAGGAAGATACCAGGTTGGCAGACCTGCTGTGTAAAGGCTTTTGACAGACAGTGACAGTCTGTGGAACTGGAGTTAAGTCCAGCTCAAGCAGCCCACTCCTGGAGATCTGTGCCTCACACACGGCAGAGGAAGGGGAAGCACAGAAGTGTCTTGTTTGTGCCCGTGCCCCCACACAATCCACTTAATTTGAGCAAATAGTGCCATCAAAACTGTTCTTAAACATTGCTTTTTTTCCCTAAGCTTATTCTCTCCTTACTCTCTCTGCAGAACCAGACCCTGATGATGATGACAGCTTTGTGACATACTTGCCCTCAGCTGGGAGCTTGACTTTGATTCACTGTAGGCTGCTCAGTCATAACTAGTCTGGATGGTCACTGGGAGTTCTGTCACCAGCTCCATAAATCCCTGAAATGTTTTGGCTCCTCAAATTTTTGTTTGTTACGGTATTGTGTTTAAGTCCACAAGATATTTATGATAATGTTTTATAATTTGCAATTTCCTAGGGGTGGGCTTGTCTTTCTGATGTATAGCATGTTTACTCTTTGAAAGAGGGGATCACTGGGACTACTCTCCAGGACTGCAACAGGAGGGAAGATTGGAGGTCTAAAGGCCTGTGGTTTGGAAATTTGCAGCCCATGGATCAAGATAAAAGCTGGAGCTATGCTAGACAAGGGCATCCAGGGTGGTGATGCCCATGATATATCAGTCAATTCCTCATTTCAGGGCTATTTGCATCTGATTTCATTCGCTCCTGAGCATTAGCACTGTTGTTGACTTACGGAGATAGAGCTTGCTAGGAATTTTCTAGAAAATACCTGCTTTCCAGGAGCTCTGTGTGCATCACTTTGTCGTGGTCTTCTCCCAGTGAGCTGGCAGGAGAGGGGTTAAACTTAGTCATCTCTGCAGTGAGAGCTGGCAGTGGACCTACAGTGAGTTTGAGCAGCTGAAACCTAGACTTCCAATATATTTTTTTTTTTCCTGAAAACCAGTCATTTTGTGTTAGGAAGGCTCTGACTACCCCTTAAGTGGTATCTGAATTGAATTTTAATGGATAATTCCATTGCAAACAGGGTTTTCTTCTGTCTTTTTGATCATGTCACTGGGAGCAGAAATGTTGGTTCTTTCTTGCTGTTTCTTATCCCATTTTAATCCCAATTCTGTTGCTGCAGGTCTACCATAAATTACAGTATGCCAAAGGAATTTCCTATTGATTTGCTCTGACAGTGATTTGACCAGCTATGTGAATAGCTGATGGAAGCAGAACTTATCTTGTGTTCAGACAGTGGAGCATTGACTAAAGCTCTGAGGTAAACATTTACAGAAGAAACCTGAAATCATAATGCCTTTTGCAGCTCAGCACAGTTTACAAACATGTATTAATTAAGCTTCAGTGCTGGCTCTACTCTGTGTTAGATGAGAGCAACATCCTGGCGCACAATAGGTTGACATCAGTAACCTTTTATTGTTTATCATGCTCGGAAGTCACCAAGAATGAGGGTGAAGAAATGTCAAATAATCAGGTCAGATGCAAGCGAATGAGTCTTGATGGTTGAAGCTTGGTACCGTGGGAACCGTTATTGTCCAGAGCAATTTCTGGAACATGCAAGTTAATTTCTTTTTTTACAATGTTAGTTCATAAGCTGGGGAAGTCTGTAAACAACTTGCACAGTCAGATGAAAATCCTTTTGCTGAATCTCATATGTGGCTGCCCAGCTAGTTCCTGCCAAAAAATGGTAAAAGACAAAAGTTTGATGACAAAGATAATAGGTCTTGAAGTTATTCCTACTGCAATAACAAGGCCCAGCACAAACCTGCTTAATAGAAGAGGAAGCTGAGGCAATAAAGTGATATTTGCTTGCAGAGACAATGGGGTGTTGCCTTTTCACTCCCCCGGGCATTCGCATTTCAGGCTGCCCCACTCTGTACACAGCACTCTCGGGGATTTATTCTTTGAGGGCTGGATTCTTGCTGTTCACAGTGGGATCACTTGAATGCTTGTGCCTGCCTGCCTAATATATGTTAATTGAAGGACTCTTGTGTCTCAACATCTTTATTAATATTAATGGATGAGATTTTTAATGGACCTATACAAAATATGCTTGACCTAGCTTGAGCCCTCCCTTTTGTTTTTATACTCTGCAGCATAGTGTGGCTTCTGACTAATTTAAGTACGTAATATTATATTCTGTGGCAGAGTACACAAACTAATGAAATGTGGATTACTCTTCAGACCTGCAGTTTCCTTGCCATGAGATACAGAATTTATATAGCACCAGAATATAATTCATTCTTTTAAAATAATGAAATTAAAAACAGCTTTTCATTTTCTTTGTGCAAATTATTGCACTTCAGTGAAAAGATTTTTAAAATAATTCTTTCTTGACCAGGTGTGTCTTATGCCACCTCATTCTTTTTTTTTAGGAAGAAGTCATGAAAGCAGTAGGCCTTAAATTTAGGCTAGACTAAACCTCAAGAAATATTTCAAGTTAATATTGCTGTTAAACTATAAGCTGGTCATGGTGAGGGATAGGTATAAATGCTGTAACACAGCATCAGACAAGAAAGCTTAAACTTCCCTAAAAATGTGGCTACTCAGTGTCATTTCTTGCTAACATTTGACAGAAAGTTATGTTACTTGTTCTGTTAGATGCAAATATAAACTAAATGTTAAAATAACAGTCTTGGGCTAGGGCAGAGATGATTTTTTTTTTTTGCAGTACTCTGTGGATGATTATAGCATAGACAATAAAAACGGTTCTGTCACTTTTGCACTTTTCTGCTACTTTTTCTGATAAGGAATAATTCCTTGTAGTTGGCTCCACAATTTATTGTTTGTAATAAGCATCTCTGCAACCACTGTGGAGACCAGTCTGCCACAACAGGAGCTCCAGGCTCTCTCTGTCAGCTGGTTCTCTTCATTCATGCTGGAGGCCATATGGATATATTTTTTTTTTGACACTACTGACATCACACAGTGGTGACTGGATTGTTATCCTGCCCCAAGCAGCAAAAGCTTGAGCAAAGGGGCAGAAAAAGAATTTCCAGGCTAAGACAGCAGTGAGCTGCTGATGTCTGCTGGTTGCTGCAGCCCAGTATCATCCGCGCTCATTGGCAGGTGTTTACTGGTTTATGGGCTTCATCTAAAGCTTCTTGTGGTGAGTAAAAAAGTTTTATGCTGGCTACTTTGGATCTGAACCTGGCCTCGAGAGAGGTGTCTTTTATTCCTTCCTACATCATCTTTGCCCTTGAGTCAGTAGGCACACCATGTTTTTGGGATGCACTGCTGCAATTGCTGTTTGGTTTAGAAAGATGTTTTGGAAAGGGGAGGCACCACTGGCTCATCAAGAAAGTGAAACATGTCTGTTACTCCTGGCAGACCCCAAAATGCACATTGGACGTGCTCCAGGGTGGTGCTGTATAATCAGATTTCACTGAATCAGAAGTTAGATGGAGGCAAACAGCGTGCTGAAGGGCAAAACCCATCTGCAGGCTGAGCCTTGCTGTTCACATGGACTGCTCAGACCAGAACAGCCAGGAGTGAGACGGGGCGGGAGCTCAGACAGTTTCCCAGAGAATCAGCTGCTGCTACTGCTGCTAGAAAATGCACCCAAGTGCTTGGCATGCAGTGCCTGCAGTTGCCAGATAGGTTTCAGTGCACCAGTGCCAAGTGTTCTCATTCCACTCTGCTGCCAGAGAATCCTGACTGTGAAGGAGTAAAAGAAGTGCAATGGCCACAAAAAATTCAAAGCCACTAGTAAGTGTAAAGAGGTTATTTGGCCTAAACCAAAACAAGTCTGGTGATGGGAATAAAAGAGGATGGTAGCTTTTGAGGCCTGTTGTCCTTGGTGGACAGGAGATGGACTTGGCAGGTTTTGAGCTGTGAAAATGCGCAAGTATGTCATCATATGTCATCAGAACACCTGCAGGGGACAAGACCTCATTCATCTCCTGCTCATGGTAGGGGAGCTGAGTAATTGGAGAGAGGGGAGCATGTAACAGAAATGGTTAATTGGTTCCTGTGTTTATCAGAGAGAGCTGGGTGGTCATTTGAGCTGCCTGAGGCACAGAGCCCTGCAGGTCTTGCTTAATGAAGACCATGCGTGCTCCCAAGGACAGAGCAGGGTGCAGGTGGTGCCATGTGCAGTGAACATCAGGGTAATGCTGTGGTGACAAAGGCTTGTGTTCTCCATCAGCCTGTGGGGCAGATGGAATACCAAGGAAAGAACAAGTTGGACCAGCAGCTGAATCAGAGAGAAGCTGATATATTACCATATATTACCAGTAGAAGCTAGGAACAAAAATGTGCCAGACTGTGGTCTTGGCCTCTGAGTATTGCACTGGTTCTATTTACAGGTTCTCAGCTCTTCAGTTAGAGTGCCATCAGAAGTTTATTTTTGTTGTAATTTTCCAAGTGTTTCTTGAAAATTAGGTTTCTGGTGCACATAACAGAACCACAACACTAAATTAGTTGCAAATAGCTCAAGGGCCGAGGGAATAGTGTATTTTTTTTTTGCTGTGGCTGTTCACATGATTTATTTAGTCATTTGAAAGACTACATTTTGGGAAAGTCAGGAACCCACTCTGATGTGAGAAACAAAGCAGAAGGAAATGTTATTCACCCAGAATGAAGGTCTGTCTTCTGCAAACCAGCATTTGTGCATAGCAAAGGTCATTCCACCTCCACAGCCCTACTCCTGTGTTGGGATTAACAGAAGATGGGGAGTATTTCCCATTGGGAATGTTTCCTGCCCACCATCAGCCTGCTCAGAATCATGCCCATATGCTCCATAATATCTCCATGGATATTCCACATCCTTTAATGACAGCTTAGCCTTTGGACCTAGTTACCAATAAAAAGGGAGAGGAATTTATATATTGATACATACTCTTCTATACCAATGCACTGAATTGGTGCCTGTTCTTTATTAAGTCTTTATCTTGCAAAGGACAGTGCAATTCAGCATCCATTGTCTCTGAAATAGGAATATATTTGTTTTTATATAAAGCTGCACAAGGTAATGCTCTTTGTGACTGTAGTGTCTTCTGCTGTTCAATAACTTGTTCAATCATTGTTACTATGATTTAAAGCAAAACCTTCATGCTTCTTTCAGGAAAGGACTTGCATTTTAAAGAGAAGGTTGTTGTTTCCCTTTAATTTTTGTAATAAGTGGAGGGTTATTGGATTATTGCAAAAATCATAACGTGGAGGATGTATATGAATGAGTCTCACATGACTTCCTTTATTATTTGTTAAAATATGTTAAAGGAATAAGTTACTGTAAATCTGTAAAGTATTTTATAAAATTTATTTGCAAATTTATTTCAGATTGGTGAAATTTGTAAGAATTAGTATAAATAGTCTGAAAAACAATGAAAGTTCAGTGTCCTACTTGAGTCCTTTTGAGGGGCTCAGTGGAGGTGTATGCAGAGAAGCCCTGGAGAGGGGTGATCAGATGTGGAATCTTGGGCTGAAGCTATTCCAACAGGATGGGGAGTGTAGCTTAAACCTTCTCTTATCTTGCCCGTGTTCTTGTGTGTGCTACCTCTCCCCAGCAAGATGCCTGACTGATTCACAGCAAGTGATGGGCAGTTTAAAATTACAAAGCTTTCGGTTTCCTTGTTCCTAGCAGATAAAGAGGGTGGGCATTTCCTGATTATATGGTATACACTCAAAATATTTAAGTTCCCCATGGTGCCATTTGTGCCTAATTTACTTCCCTAGCACATTAACACTGCTGGTTTTCTGCAGTGCGAGGAGTGTGTGGTGTAGCATGCTGTGAAGAGAGGAAGTGTTTCACAAGAGCTCCTTCTGGCTTTTCCTCTGTTTGCGTTACCACCTGGAAAGAAGAAAAGGTGGAGGGACTGACTGATGATCCAGATGGATTGCAGGAACAGTCACTCTTTGGTCAGATGTGTTAAGCTGGGCAAATTCGCACTGGGAGGTGGCAGGGTTGCACTTCAGCTCCTGCAGCACGTGGAACCTCCGGTAGGAAGGTGTGTAGGCATGAAGAGTGCTGAACTACCATCATCCAGTGATCTTGGGGCAGGCAGTGCCCCTTTAGAGGCCGCTGAGCAGCCGATATTTTGGGGAAAAGTCAGGGAATACGCCAGTGAGGGATGGGGGTTGAGGACCGGCTCTAGCAGAGCAGATATCATCTGAGTATAGTAAATCAGAGGTTGTGCAGGTCACATGGAGCTTCAGAGAGACTCGGAGTGGGGGGACCACGTTTATCACTTTTCCTGTTCACTCTTCTAGTTCTTGCCTATGAAAGCAGACAAATTGTCTCCTGTTTACGGGAGTTGGGTGCTTTGATGTACTAATTATTTGACTCATGCAGTACTTCTCAGCAGAGCAAGCGTGTCCTGATTCCCAGGTGAGGGTCAAGATGCAAGAGCAGCTGACCTCTGCAGCACTTCTGTCGCTGCTGGCTGTGGTGTGGAGCCAGCTCAGGTCCCGTGTCCTGTGGTGCCAGGACGGAGCAGAGAGCACTCTTGGGCCCTGGCAGTAGGAGCTGCATTGGAGGCTGGAGTGTCTGTGACTCTCGCACACTCCCCTGATGTCCCAGAGCCCCTGTGACCCTGGCAGCACATTCCTCTTCTTGGAGCTTTTTTCTTAACCTGTGCTTAACCTGACCTTTGCTTAACCTGCTGTTCAGCAGATTCATTGCAGAAAGAAGGTCAGGCTGCTTAGGAAATTTTGCCTCCTAAATCTTCTGCTGATACAATTTTTTTTTTTCACCATCCCTTTATAACTTTGCAGCATGCTGAGCTGCTGCAACGAGTATCTCCCTTGTCTTCACTGCATCTTTATTTCAGTCAGAAGGCCTGTAATGTTTAACATAGTAGGCAACATCTGTACAGTAGATATCTGAGTATCTTGGACCAATTTAATATAAACAATATCTCATAGAATAAAAAGTTGCTTTCAGATGCTACCTTCCCTTTGCTACTTAAATTTTCCTGTTTGCTGAGATCTTAGAGAACATCCAGGGTTACTTTGAGCTCCACAGACTGTATTTTGAGAGCCTGATAGGTAAGGCATTGTGCTGAAAACACTACTGTACCGATGTTTTTGTGAAGAAATGCTGTTCACGTGCATGAAACCCCTATCAGAAGGTGTTTGCTGACATAACACATAATTGAACTGATTTCTTTAATGAAAAGACACAAGTAAATGCTCCCCCACTGTCTTTTTTTCACTTAAAGACTCATCCCTGCTGAATAGTTGCATAATTTAGATGCTTTTACTAAAGTCTGGTGATGGCAAAATCAGTGGAACCTTTCATGACCAGTTTAATTCTGCAGGCCTGTTCCGGGGGTACAAGTCAAACATGGGTCTGAATACCTGGAAACCATTGTTTAACGCTCCAAATACTGGTTTAGACCTGTGCGCTGGGCTCTGACCTTGTCACAAACAGGATGTCAGGAGATGTAAATTGATGCATTGGGTTGAAGAATGGATTTACCTCACCTTACCACAAACTGGACCAATATTAAGGTGGTATTTCTGTGCCCACTTTAAGACAGTTTTGGCATTATATTTTATTTTATACCAAACCAGGATCTCTTTGTGGTGGGTTTTGCATGTCATCACAGTTATTTCTACCACAGAGATTTAGAAAATAGTACTGAAAATTATTTCTCATTGAACTTTTATTTATAATATTATGAAAAGCAGGAAACCTGGCTGGATTTGTCACAGACTAGAAAAGTTTTTAATTTACTCCAGCAGAGCAGTTATAGCATGCTCACGTTTGGGCATCATTCCCTTAAAATAGAAGCTGAGGCTAATTTGTGGGAGAGGAGTGAATGAGTGCACAGCTTTAAAGCAGGCCCAGGGTGGGTGTAGAATGGCTGAGCAGTGCAGACTGGTGGCATTTGGCTACAAGGAGGAAAACAGACTCTCTGGACTCACTTGGCAGTAAAATATGGTGAAGGCAGGTTTTGTGACTGTAAACAGCACCTGCAGATATGAGGCTTTTTCATGACATGGAATGTGGATGTAAGTTATTACATTTATCTCAGTAAATGAGTATTCTAATGCCCATGTAAACTAAGCTCTGGATGCTGAGGGTGTTTGTATGGTCATGGAAGTGTTATGTGGAGTTGCCGTTGTGCAGGTTTCTGAATGTTATGGAAAACTGAGAAAAGGATGAGGTCTTCAACTTGGTGGATTTCTGGGATGCCGCTGCCTTGTATTTTGGGTTTAATTGTGTGAATTACAGTCAAGGTTTTACTGTTTTACCTTTTCTTGGTGGTGAGAAGAGATTCAGACACACCTAGGCTGCTCTTCTGCTTCGAAGAGGTTACTACAGCTAAAGAACAGAGGCTGATGTTGCTTCTTCCCTGCTCTGCCTTTCACAGTGATGCCACCCTGGTGCAATGGGGTGCAGAGGGGTGGTTGAGGGAGTGGCTGTGTGGTGTTTCATCTCCAGCTGGGTTTAAAACCATGACACCAAGTAATACCCTTTCTCTAAAGGCATGTGAAAAGTAGGAAGCCTCATGGCACAGGAACTGCCAGAGAGGAGCAAACCTCCCAGCCTTCCACAGCTGGGTGTACTGTGTGTTTGTTTCTGTGTCAGCGGTGTTGCCCCTGTGCGTGGGGCCATCTGGCACGAGCCTGTCCAGGGGTGTGCTGAGGGGCAGAGCCACGTTTGGGGGTGTTGTCTTTGAGCAGGGCGGTTGCCAGCTGGGAGCCCTGTGAGGTGGCACACACCTGGCTGTGCCCTGAGTCTCTGTGCTCAGAGCAGCTGGTCCCGGGGTCGCAGCTCTGCCTGTGGGGTGGCATCCCGAAGGCTGGTGCTTTAGCTTAGAGTGGGGAAGGTGGAAGCACTTTAACAGAACAACCCAGCCAGGGTCAAACACGAGCCTTCACGAGTCTCTTGTGAGTGTTTTCTGCACTGATTACAAAATCCTGCCTAGAAAACCGAGAAATAAGAACAGAGGAGCTGAAGTGCTGAAGAGCAGGGAGTTTAATCCGGATAACCCAGGCGCCAGCCTGACATTCTCACTCTTGGGTCATCTTTGCTTCTTGTTTTCCATTCTCTTAATGGCCTAAGCTCTCTTGTTCCACTCCCTTTCTCCTTCCCACGTAGATATTTCAACATATGGGTATGTCTGTGTATGTGGAATATCAGCAAAGCTGATACTTTGCTCCCTACAGAGCTCCTTGTGACCACTCTCTCATGTAACTAATCCATAGCAATGTATATTCCAACAAGGAAAATTAAAAGGTTGGGAACCACTGACCTAACTTCTTAGTAAGCAATACAGCTGGCAATCAGATGTAACCCGAGCTCCTCGTTATTGGAGCTGCCTGAGCTATTCATAGCAAAGCAAAATTGCTATGGGAATTGAGCTGGATTTATTTTGTTTGAATGCAAATTATTCCAGGTCAGACAGGCTCAGATCTTCTGCCCCCTCAAATTCATTTGCATCAGCTCTGGGAGGGTGAAGCTCATATCTGGAGGATCTTCACTGGGGAAATGTGGGTATCGATAGGGAACCACCAGATGTGGAGAGCATTTGCTTGGGGCTTTGATGCAGTGGGTGTAACTCACTCTGCAGCCCAGACTCCTGACCAGAGTGAAGGCTCTGCCATCAGGTAGCCCCAAGTGGTGTCCTAGTGCTTGTGTAAGTCTCTCTCTGTTGTCTGCAACCTCAACAGGGTGTCCTGTAAGGGAGAGAGAGTATTAAGCCTTGCCTAATTCTCACTTGCAGTATGAAATGTTCTGAAGGGTCCAGCTGCCAAAGTCCCATCATCACAGGAAAAGCTGTGTTTTCACTAAAAAAATAAGAAACCAATCCCACTCAACTTTGATTCTAGCATACATGATTATAAAGGGCAAAAAAAAGCTTCTTAAAAACTCAGCTGAAAATGGTTCAAGAAATCAGAAAGAAAATAAAACACTGAAGCCCTTTGGCATCATTTAAAAAAATCTCATCATTTATAGTGTTGTTTCCTGCAAGGCCTGATTCATGACTTTTAATGTTTGGAGCTGCTTGTCCAATAGGGAGGAATGTTGCTGATCAGAAACACTCAAGCAAGCATCTGTTAATGCTAAGTACCTATGGAAAAGGAATTTCCAAGAACTGATTTTAGTTATCTATCATCAGCTTTGTTTTGTTGGTTTTCTTTTTTAAGCTGTTCATTTTTTGTGTCACTCTGCCCTAATCCTACTGGTTTTGCCTTTTATTACCACTCTAGGAGCAGCAGCATCGTTAAGAAGGTATGCACTTTCCCTAGAACATTGGTACATACAAACTCCAGCCACATAAAACTGATTAGCTGTACACGAAGGGGGAGGAACATGCCAGAACATTTTCATTTCACCTCATCCTTTGAGCAGCATAAATAATTCATAGCAAACCAACCTGAGGGTGAAATGCTGCCCTGTCTGAAGATCTGGGCATCCTGAAGGCACATTTCAGATACGTAAGAGGGACATAAATGGTGCTTTTGTTTTGTGCTGTTACAGAGAGTGACAGGACAGAGAGAACAGCATTTCCTGTGCTTTTGAAGGTTTCTGAAGGTGAACCTGCTCTCACTTGGAGTGTTCTCTGAAGCTGTGCACCCAGTTACATGGGGTGTTAGCTCAGGGGACACACTGAGCCGCTCTCTGAAGTCAGTTCTTCTGTTATTGATGTACCTTAAGTAACTAATGAACTGTCAGCACATGACAAATAATGGGCTGCCTCTTTTTAGGAAAAGTGATGCAGAAATGCACTCATTAAATAATCCTGCTGTTTCCTGTTTGCTTTGTGATGGATTTCAGAACTGTCATAACTAATAAAAGTTCTAGATTTTATCTTACAGTTGCAGGGATTTGCTTGAACAGGCAATACCCAAGAGCTTGTACAGCTACCAAGGCTAAATTCGAGCTGTTGGTTTTAGCTAATTGCCTTCCAAAACCTTTATAGGGAGCCAAAGAGCCCTACTGCTGGAATTGTAAATGAAGTGATCCTGAGTGTAACTTGGTAAACCTCTGGCACTTCACTTAAATATTATTGGTGTATAGTTAGTGTGGTTATGCTGTAGTTTGCATTAGTATTTTTCTTGTATTCATTTATCATGCCTACTCCTGCTTTTTTGGTTTTTTTTTTGTTTGTTTTTGGCCTTTTTTTTTTTAACCCAGAACATGAGAAATGAGCGAGCTCACATACTGACAAGCAAGTATTTAATCTGTGGCAAAGCAATCAACTTTGTGTTAGTTCTAGAATATCTCATTACCCTGCAATAAATACCAATTTAGTACATTTAAATACCAATATGACTGGTTCAATTACCTTAAGTGGAGGAACAAATAAGAATATTTCCTTATTTGCCATATGCTGACAGGGGGTTGCATAAAGATGTTTGAAACAAGCTCAGTCAACGGCAAAAATACAAAGGCACTATTCAGAGATAACACGGGCTTTGTTCATATAGGAATAATTAAAGACATGCAATTTTGTTACCTTGTTTTAATTGCTGAATGTTCTGCATAGCACTTCTTTTGAGCAACCAGAGTAGTCTTTCATGGCTAACTCAGACTGGCAATTTAAACCTTGTACTCTCCTTCTGTCAGATCGTCAGGTAATAAAATGCTATATTGTTAAGAACCCTTAACATTTTACATTTGCAAGAAATCTATATTATGTTAGAAAACAGAATAATTGAGTTATTTTTCTGAGTCAGATTCTAACAAAAAATTCCATCTGCCGATAATTCTCAAGTTAGAATAGGCAACCAATAATTCTAATGCTTCTTTCATGATAAAAAATATTTTAGTGTGTATGAAGGCCATTAACTTAACCTAAACATTTGCTGTGGTACAGAGCCAGGTATTCCAGTCTGGTGAAAATCACTAAAGGTCTGCTGAGGTTATTCTCATTAGCCAAGGACCCAGTCCCATAAAACATCACTTTGTACTTCCCTGACTCTGGGATCGGCATCAGGAACTGCCCATTTACAGGCTTGACACTTTTCTGAAGGGTGGGCGAATTTTTCTGGCAAAAATAAAAGCTAGGGAAAAGTTTAGTTCACTTAAATTCTCTCTTCCCTTTAGTGTGTTCGCATGCCTTTGTGCTGCCTGGTTTGGGATAGGATCAAAAATGAACATGCTCTGAGTGTTACTCGTGGGATTTCTGACTTCAATAATACATGTGTATTATTGGAAACCTCATGAGAGTCCATTCTCACTAGTTTCCCAGAACATTTTCTTTCCCAAATTGGTATAAAAGCACTCTGGAAATGCTTGCACAGACAATGTTCAGCTCAGTGGGAGCTCCTGGGTGCTTAACACTCTGTAAAAGTCTGTCATTAATTTAACAATCTGTGTATGGATTTAGGGTCCAGACATCTCACTTTTTGTTGGAGGATCATGGATCGTGTCCCTGTCATGGTGTGTCAGAAACTTGTTCCGTTTATCCAGTGCTTCAGTAATGTGGGTGCATTTATGTAAGTGCCCTTCTCAGGGGTACAGAAAGAGGCACAATGCCCCTCGGCCTTGTGGCTGCTGCTGTCCCCTCTGCAGCTACCTCCCAGAGAAGGGGCTGTAGGTCAGAGTTGGAGAGGGAAGGAACTCCTTTAATTACCATGATTTACTGCCATTGGCTTGGCTGTTTGCTCCTGATGCTTCCCGAGGGTAAAAATATCTTTCACCCCAGCAACACTTTTTGCAATTCAGCCCTTTCTCCTTTCCAGATATGCTGCTTGTCATTTTTTTCTACCTAATTTTACATCTTAATTTGCTCATTTTGATTATATTTTCCAGAGCGTTGACATTTTGACCCTAACTTGAGAGGCACTCAATAAGCCATCTCTCAAAAAGTCAGTCAGTGATATCGGGTATCTGCAGTTCCAGGTCAGGCTGTACTATCCTGCTGGCTGTAATTCTTGGAAGTAGTTTTGCTTATGGCTGTAGTAAGGTTATAGTCTCACATATTTTTCAGACTACCAACTTAACCCATCCCAAGAGGTGAGTCTACTTCATTACACATTCCCTAAAGAAATAATAATTTATTTAAAGTGCTTACATGATGCAGGATTGCTTTGAACAGCCTCCTGATGGGATTGGTTGAATACCCTTGGGTTGGAGGAAGGAGGAATTCATAAGATGAATGTTGGCAAACTTAACAGGACTTTCTTCTTCCTGGGATTCCGTGGCATGTGTGAGAAAATGATATGTTTACCGCATTTTCAAGGCTTAACCCTAAACCTGTTCTAAGCAGCTGGCATTTTTTCTGCTGTCTTGGCAGGATTTTGTCTCTGCTAGTGCACAGGGACTGCCACCTCCTCATGGGTTTCTCTGTGGGGACATTTGAAATGTTTCTGAAGTCGCTGCTGCTGCCGTGAACTCGATGTTCTGAAGTGCTGTGTCCACACGTGGGTGTTGTGCTGTGTTTCACTCAGTGACCAGGCTCTGAGCAGGCCTGTGGCTCCTGGGCTGGGCTGGCAAGCGTGTGCTCCAGGCAGGAACAGAGGGATGGTGGCAAACGTGAAGGTGGTTTCTGTACTTTGTGAGGGCACTGCCGTGATCTGCTTATAAAACCCGAGGGAAAGGCCTCCCTCGTGTTCCCTCAGTCTGGGGTGGAGTCTGAGCAGAGGTACAGGAATTACGGGGAGACCTCTCTCCCCTTCTAGCACACATTGGTGTTTAAAAATTGATATCTGCCCAATTCCAGAGGCCAGTCTGGGCCGAAAGGCAGCTTCTGGCTGTTGTCAGGGAGCTCTAAGCTGTGTGAACAGCTTTGTGTTCTCTGGATCTCTATCATACCTTCTCCTGGCTTCCAAGCTGCCTGTGGCTCCATGTGGGAAACGGGCTGGCAGACAGAACCCCCAGGCAGCACAGCTGAGTGAGGGCAGTCTCTCCTCCAGCAAGGGAAAGCTTTGGTGGCAGACCTGGGTCTTTTGTGTTTCCTTTGTGGTGCCAAAGCACCAGAGACTTAGCAGAGCATCAGGCCAGGAAGTAAGATTTTGATGAAAATGAACTGTAGATAAGGTAATTTCATGAGTTTTCTCTGCAAAGTGAATTAGAAAAGACTCCAATATGCTGTAACATGAGATAGTCTCAACCACACTGTGATGTGCATACTAGATTTCTAGGAATCTTCGGCCTCAGATGATTTTAAATAACCAGAAACCACAGTTCATAGGTCAGCTGTCTCCTTATTCTTTGCTTTTCAGGGAAGTTCTTAGTTTACATTTTTATGTGTTTTAAGTAGAACTAAAAACTATACTTTGTCTCTGTACTTTATGTTCTGTAACTTGTGTTGGGGTGTGTTTGAATCAATGATTCGGGTTTTTTTAGGAGCTGGACTTTTGGGAAATAACACAACAGAAGTCTTGGATCGATGTCCACTGAAGTCTGTGGAAAGCTTTATGCCAATTTCAGTTGGCTTTTTGTCAAGTCTTCAAAAACTTTTCATGAATATTTGGAACTATTTTAATGGGTGTGAAATGACATTTTACTCTTCCTTTTTAGTGATTTTTCATCTTGAGCACACACACACACATAATGGTATAGATTTCATTGATTTCTTTGGCCGTTCTTTTAGGTAAGACACAGTGGGTTTTTAACACCTTATTTTATGTTTATGCTCCTAACACTGAATAAGGTGTTCTGGATATAAGTAGTATTCCTTATGAAATACATGCATACATTTTAGTACTTCATTTAGTTGAGATACTCTTGTTCTTGTGCAACCTGTAATTTAACTTTACATCAGTCAGTATTAAGTAGTTATGTTTAGCAGAGACACTGCAGTTCAATTATTCATCTGTTTTAATTCTCAGTTTCATTTTGTTAGGCTTCTTACCTCATTGTTTACATCTGGTTTCTGAAACTCTTCTAACTTTAATATGCATAAAGCTGTTGCCTTCAGTTTAATTAGCATGTAATGAAAGTGTCTTGTATGCAAACAGAGAACCCACAGCCACGAGGCCCTTCTAGTCTGGACTGAGGATTTGTCTGCTCTCTCAGAGCACTCAGCTTTGCTAAATTACAGGAGAGAAATAGAAGTTCTGCAAATCCTTCACTCACTGTCACTGCTCGGTTTTTTATGGAGGGTCTTGTTTTTCTGGAGATGCTGAAACCCCAAACTGAATTAGGTTTACAGGCTGGTAAGCTGCCAAAGGCTTCGCTCAGAGTCTAAGAACACAGGGGAGCAAATGGGAGCAGCCTCTGCTGTCCTGTAAGAGGCCAGTGAGACCTGTTGGGAACAGATATGTTAGCGTGTGACTCTCAAAATTCTTCCATGTGGGTTGAAAATCAGTGGAAGATCTGCCTGATCTTTTTCAATGGTTTTAAAAAAAATCTCCTTATTTTTCAATTTATAGTCTATGTTTAATTAAAAAAATCTTGAAGCCGATACCATGTTATCATTGCCCTTGTCCAAATATCATTTTGAGATTCTTCTTGCTTTTGAAACACACCAAGAAAACAGAACAAGTGTCTTACCTTGGTGATTACACCCAGATACTGAGGAATTTCACAGAAGCTTATTGGATCTGAAAATTCCTTTAGCCCAGAGCTAAGCAAACGTTTCATAACAAATAACAAGAGGGGGGGAGAAACTTTCATCTCTTCTCAGCTTTTCTGCAAACAAACTGCAAGTTCCTCTAAATTACTGATTCAAAATTATTTGCTAACCGCAGAGGTCAACCTGTGTCTTTCCATTTTCTTTCCAATGGCATGGAATATCCCTTCCAGAAGGATAGCAAATATGTGTTGTGAGGGAAGAAGAAAACAGCAAATTCCTACTGAGCAATCTCTTGGGTGTTCCTTCCCACCATATTCTCACAATTATTGCTATTATTAGTGATAGCCACAGTGGGATCCAGAAGGAATAGACAGGAGTCCCTGGCCTTTTTCATGCTGTGTTGTCTAGACTTACAAGAATGTTAGATTTTGCCATCCTGCTTCCTCTCATGGTGTTATAATTGCAGAGAATTTGAAATAAAAATGGGATTTTGACCTATCTGACCCTCTCCTCATTGTGTCCTAAACCCATCAAGGTTAATGGAAAGTCATCCTTGACTCAGGGAAAATCACATGTAATGGGTAAAGCTATGCTGAAAGTGGGAAACCCAATGCGTGGATTTCCATGACAGTTTTGATGGTATTTGTTCTGAAGTATTTGAGCTGGATGAATACCTTGCATCTAACTCACAATTATGGAGATGTTTCATCTATTTGTAGAAAAAATTCCCATGACACCCAGGAGTACACAATAGCCAAAATCTGGCCTTCAAGGAACTGGAAATCCTTCATGGTGTAAAGCTAGAAAAGAGATTCTGTGCCAGTCTCCTGCCTCTGTGCTGTGGCATTTCTCAGCTGGCATGTTTGCCAGCCAGCACACTGCAGCCAGAGGCCACTCTGCTTTACCCAACACTACAAGTTAAGAACCTGCAGGAAAAGCGCCTGGCAGTTGTTGTCCCATTGCCCCCTTTGCAGTGCTCCAGAGGACTGCAGCTTTGTCTGGAGCCAGGTCAGCATTCTCTGTGTTGCTTTGGAATTCCCAAAGCGATTGTTTCAGTATGAATCCTTGAAACCATCCCATACCAGGAAGAAATGGAAAATGGTGTGTGATTGAATGAGTGTCCAGACTGCTCTGTGGCACTTCCCCTTTCTTCTTGACAACTTCATAAAACTGGATGTTATCAAAAAGAAGGTATCTTTCATTCACACAGCATTTTTCAACTTGGAGGACGAGTCTGATGTAAAACCCAAAGGAAAAAGGTCTTATTGGAGATTTAGGGTCATTTCAGTTGGGAAAAAAGTGCCTACACTTGTAAGGCACTCAGCTACAGCCTCTGTAAAGGTGCAGTAAAATACATGCAGGGCCCAGAATTCAGTCATTTCTTCCCCCCCACCATGAATTTTCAATCCACCCTCATAAGGTTAAATATAGAAATGATGTTTGGGGCTGAGACTTCATGTACATCAGGGACAGTTTCTTACAGGAAAATGTGGAACCCCCTTTTTTTTTCCATATGGTTTGAATCAGCTACAAAATGAATCCTACAGGAATAATTTCAGATGTGGAAACCTTTAAAATGGGGAAATAAGAACCAGATTCACTACATTTCTGCTTTCCAGCTGAAAAAAAAAAAGAGCTTAGCAGTGCCCAATTATCAGTGCATTCTAGATAAAGGTTGCCTCTCAGAACCACTTGTAAATTGTGTGATGACACACATCATAAGGATTAAAATATTAGTCGTCTTCCCTACAGGAAAGTACTTTGTCATGACCAAATGTGATCTGATGTTTGAAATCTGCCAAGTTATTGCAGTGAGCAGGCGAGTTAAATTCCTGAAAATTATTTAAAACCTGTCTTTTATTGATGGAGGCAGTTTTAACCTTCTTTTAGAATGTTAGGTAGATACAGGCTGAGATACATAGTTATGAGCTCATGTTGAAGAGAGGAGAATGGGCAAAGTGTTGATCAGAATATCATTTGTTTGTTTTATTATTATTATTATTCAGAGAGCAATTAGAGCCTCTCAGTTGATAATGTGGAATCTCTTCTATTGCCAAAATTGAGATCACAGTGTTATTTTTTGAGAGCTGTTATTGGGCCCCTGTGAAAGGTGCTTATACTGGGGAGTACTGCAAAGCTGCCTTTGATTTGGATCAACAGAAGAGAATTTCCATGAAAAGAGCATGGTGGATGACTGTAGACTGTGGAGGACCTGTGGATCATTGATAAATCTTTCCAGCTGGAATAGACTTAAAATCAATTTCAGCATTAGTTTGGTAAACAGTTAAAGCTGTGAAGATTCATATGTAACTTTCAATTTTCACTTGCTTTTCACTTTGTGTTGAGTTTTCCTTATGGGAAACAGTCCTTAAAGTGCAGAAAATTCCACAGATCCTTAAAAAATACAATGCTTGCATCAGGCATTCAAACTGCTCTCTCTGTGATACCCATGGCATTCTGGCCCTGGGCGGTTGTGCTAAAGAAGAACATCCATTTCAGAAGGGAAGGGGTGGTACATGTGTCATGTCTGCATTTTCAAAGACTTTTTTGAGGAAGGAGGTGGAATCGTGGTTTTGGAGGGCTCGAGATGTGGGGCAAGATGGTTTGCAATTGACATTTGTTTGTCTGCACATATTTTTCTGAAGCCTAAGAGATATGTAGTCCTCGTGGGATGTAAGTTTTGGCAGGAGGGTGTTGGCACATGGTAGAGCCTCACTGATCCAAACCAAAAATCTGTATCTAGTATTATGTATATAATGTAATAGAATTACCTGATGAAACTTCTTCTTGGTTTTTGACTTGGTAAAAAGGGGTGTTTATTACAACATGTTTTAAAAAACCAAGAAATGAAATAAAATCATAACTGATTAATGAGCTGCATGGAAATACTTCCTCAGTGCCACCCACATTTCCCTGGCCCTGATCCTGGAAACACTTCATCACATGTGCAGTTTTATGCACAGATACTATGTGAAAACTACAGTGTAGTTTTCCCATACTTCTGTCTTTCAGGGATCCAAGAAGGAAAACAATCAGATACTTGTCTTTAGTGATTAGCTTTCCCTTGTAGGAGGGTATAAATTTGGCATTGTGTTTAAATTATGATTAAAGTGTGGGGAGTTGATTACTGAATGATGGTGCTTGAATGTTCAGATGCTTCAGCTTTGTGCTGCTGACCTGTCATGTCATTTTCTAATTAGAGTGACCTTAAGTCTGGGATTCCTGTTTGCTAATACCTTGTTCTGAAAAAGCTGCGAACTTTAATTCAAATATTTTCTTTTATAATGTGTGCGCTTATGAGAAGTTGTATTTTCCAAAAGCATCTCCATTTTATGTATATCCTGTACACAAACACCCACACAAGCATACCTGTACTGTGAAGAACGGGTTAATATTGCATATTAAACTATCCATGCTACTGTGTGAAGGTGCTGTGCTGCCTGTCCCACAAAATTCCTGGTTTGTGTCTTTCCAAAAGTGAAACCTGGGTCATCTCCAAAGTGAAACGATGCATATTTAAATGGGAAGAATATCCAGATTGTAACTTGAATAATAATAACTTGATATATAACTTGATCTGTAAGTTGAGTAATAATAACTTGAGTGGCTAACCAGTGTTGAGGTGCACATTGCAGTCAGCCTGGGCTTTGCAGGAAGGTCGCTTGAGGAGCTGGCGTATTCCAGCTGTGAGCGGTGACAGCCTCCTCTCTAACTGGTGGTGCCGTTTCTTTTTTTAGTCAGGTTTGATAAGGACACGGCAGATCGAGTTCCTGATCTCTCCATTACCTCAGCAGCTGGCCCAGGAGCACAACTTCACGTCCCCCGCCGGCCACCACCCGCACGTGCTGTACAAGCGGACTGCCGAGGGGAAGGTGCACCGGTACCCCGTAGCGCCCCATCCCAAATCCTCCCCTTTTGGCCGTGACAGAATGCACACTTCCCACAAGTATCACGCGCAAGCGAGCGGTTACCGCCACGGAAGGTTTCAAAAGCAGCATTTTTGTGGACGTCGCAAGAAATGTATGTAAGGAAACTTTCTCTCCTTTCTTGAGGTAGTGGCTGTTTCAGGCTGTGTGGTGGTCCCAAGGTGTGCTTCACATCTCTTCACGTCCCTTTGGGATGGCGACGTAATAACTTTAAATGATATATTTCTAACGTGAAACGTATACGAGAAACTTGAGTTTTCCTCTAAGTTCATAGAATCATCCCTTTTATTAAGCCATCAGAATCACTGTTTAGTTTTAGTTTTTAGTTTTTCTTGTACTCTGCCTAGATTAAAAGATCCCAATGGTGATTTTTTTTTTTTACATTTACATAGTTTTCAGTAAGCAGTTCTGCACAGTGGTGGATGCCAAGTCCCTGAACTTCTCTCTGTTAGATTGGGGATAAAAAATTAATTAGGCTTGAAGATGGAGGAAAAAAGCTTCAAAATCATTGATTTCTGAGAGGATGGAGAAAAAGTCTTTCAGAATTCACCATTTGATAATGAAATTTTCAGCAACTGAGATCTTCAAAAAGAACCACCCATGTAAATTGTTTAAATAAGATTTTGGAGCCATGTCTTAAAAAATATATTGAAATATATTACCTGCCAAGATCCATTCTGAATCCTTCATTAGGTCCTTGAATTGCAGAACATTTTAGAGCCCCCTTGGACCCTATATCTGTACTTTTAGCATTCAGTTGAGTCTTTTGGAAAGCTGATCACCTTCTGAGCTGAGTTTCTTAATGAGGGTCTCCAGGACTGCAAACAGTGTTGAAAACAGTGCCTCAGTCCACTTACATTCTTCCAACTTCCTACTGGAGTTCTGAGAAAATGAGCAGCTTCCTTTTGCAAAGGTGTGTAAGGAAGAAAGAGAAAATAAATAGAAGGGAAGGAATGAGAAATGAGTTACTGGGAAAGGTGGCTGGCTGAGACTGAGGCCTGAAAACAAATGGCTTGTTAAAAATTCAGAAATCCTTCCCCCAGGTTTAAAAGGCAACCCTCAAATACCAGATGCACAAGCCTGTGATTCAACCTGTAAACACTGGCCTTCTAATGCAGTCCAAAACTGCCTCATTACATCCTCCCTTTCCCTCCTGTCTGGTTTTCCTGCTGCAGGGCAGGGGTGATGGTGCTTGATTATCTCCTCTGCTCTACACTGGCCCATTTTGTTTGGATTGTCCACTGTGAGTTTGTGCCTTGTTTACTGTTCCTCCTGTGACTGCTTGTCTAAATTCAGAATTATTCATCTGCTCTTGAGCTTTTATACGGTGCTTTTCCCTATAATAAATGAGAGCATTTTGAACACTGTATTTTCATAACCTCCTGGGATATGAGAAGATATTATTGTTATTCCTCTTTTGTAAATGGGATTTACAGACACAGCAGAGGTCAGAGGTAACCATTGCTTCTGGGGACCAAATTGAGAAACCGAATTTTTCTTTAAAATATTTTGTGCTTTTGTAACTCTATATGTAAATCCATTTATTCAATAATTTCCCTTGCAGCTTTGAGCTCTTAGTTGCATATTCAAGCTGTGTTTATGTTAAATGAAGAACGTGCAATTAGCATCCAACTGTGATGAGTTTAGTTAAAGTGATTTACCCGTCATTGTTTAGGGACTCAATGTCAGACACCCTCTTAGGATCTGATTCATCAAGATGGCATTTAAGTACCTTACCCACAAAACTCTTTATTTTCACATCTTGTGGTCTTTCACTTTATGCAGCTCATACCTGTAACCTGAGAGAAAGGAAGGAGTTCTAAAAAATAACAACGTACTTCCAGACCCAGCCTTGGATAATTTATAGAACAAATTGATCTTGTGTTCACTAAATGAAATACAAATAAAATCACATGTCAATGTTTAATTGAGTAGAAGAAAATACAGGATGCAGAAGAAATTACTCCAGTAAAGGGAACACTTTTCCTATAAGTATTTGGTACTGTTTTTTCCCTTGTATTTTTTTTTTTTGTTTTAAGTTTTTTTAAGTTTTTGTTTTCCTGGTCTTGTTCTGAGATCTGGAGTCACACCAGTTTGAAATTTGCAGCGAAATCCAGTCTCATCACCTGGAATAGAAAGTTTCAGCTCAAATGAACAAAGGGACAGAGAATTCAGGCTGACAAAAGGCGGTGCTCTGCTATTAAGCCTGCCTAGTCAAGGTTAATTTATCCTAAGCCAAAGAATGAAATCAAACTTGCTGAGCAGTAAGAGGGAAGAGCACACTGCCACTTTGTCATAAAAACAGCTTGTCCCACTCACCATCTTTTAAAATTCCATGTGCAGGCAGTTTGTAGGCACTAGAAAAGCCAGTTAATCATCTTCCAAACTCTTTGTCACAACCTAAATGCTTTTAGATCGTGAGAACTAACTGGACTACAGTTAGTAAAACATACATGAAACTGCTGCTAAGGTTTTATGGGTAGCAGTGAAGTAAATTCAAGAGCAAAACTCCTCTGCTCATGGATATATGTGTGCACTGAAGTTGTATTGCCTTCGAAACAGTACCTGGGCACTGATGTGCCTTGAACTGAGCATTTCCCTTTTGGGTGAGGCCTGTCCTTGTGTCTTGATGTGCTTCCAGAAAAGAAAAGTTCTTTGAGCTTGTAAAGGACGGTTGTGTACAATGAGTGATACATCTGAAAAATCACTATAACATGCACTTCATGAATGCACTTCAGAGTGCTGAGTTCCTGAAAGCAGACCACTGTTGTGCATTCTATGGTGTTCCTAATTTTCCAGTGTGGCATGGAAGCAAGTAGGATCTGTTTTAGCTCTTTGGAATAACTTTCAGATGAGGCACAGGCAGGATTTTTTTTCATTACCTGAGTCTCCCTTACTTGTGTTGTTGCATCCTGTGTCAAAAAAAAATCCCGTTGTTATCCAAAGAGTTTGTTAAAGTGGCCTTTGAGTTCATTCTTGAAGCAAAGGCAGTGTAGGTTTATGCAGAAGAAGCTGTGGCTAGCAGGAGCACTGTAGGATGTGGGGGATGGATTTCTTTTCCCTTTTTCTGGTTCTCTGAAGAACTGGAGTGGAGACCATTCTCCTGCTGTGCCACTGCCTGTGCTGCCCCAGCAAAGAGGGAGGGAGTGCACCCTGGAACTGGGATGTGCATCGCCTGTTATCCAGCCCTCCTTGGTGTTTCCTAACTTTTCCTTATTCAATAAATACATTCCCTTGGCATCCATCACAGCAGGAATAATTTCAGTGGCAGTTTGGCATGGAAGGCCGATGTCAGTCCCAATATCAGGCTGGCAGGAATTTATTTGTGTTGGATATCTGATTTCTGTACTGACCATGGACATCTGTTGTGGAAAGGACTTTTTTGCCAACGGCTATGTCAGTAGCACATGCCAAACACCTCAGGAAGTTATCAAAAGGACAGGAAAAATGCAGATACTCTTGTTAAAAATTCTGTTGTACTTTTTTGCACAGATGCTACCATTTTATTGGATTAGTTCCTTATTTTAAATTGCTTATTGCATACAAATGTGGTTCTCCCATTTCCTTCTCTCCCTGTAGCCATCCTTCCCTCAGGAATGAATCAGGTCTTTTTTAATAAATATAGGAGAACTTAGCCAGAAGTATTAAATCATATGCTGTAAAAATAATCTAAGGCTTTAAACCAGTGATACTTCATTTTCTGATGAAACTGTTCATGGGTGATCTGAACTCTTTCCAAAACAGTTTTATTTCCTTTTAGATGCACCCAAGCCACCCACAGAAGAGACCTACATTCGCTCAGATGAGTATGGGACTTCTGCGAGGTTCAAAAGATCATCTGCTAAAATTCAGAAAAATGGAAGTCTAAATGTTGAAACACTTGTTGTGGCAGATAAAAAAATGTTGGAGAAACATGGCAAGGAAAATGTAACAACATATATCTTAACAGTCATGAACATGGTAAGGTGTGGTGTCACTGAAACATCTTTTGTCTGGGAAATATTATTGTGTCAGAGTAGGATCTTTCGTTAGACAAAAGTGATACCAAAAAGAGCAGAGGCACCCTATGCAAGCCTTTCTTCAATGCTCATCTAATGTATTACTTAGGTCAAAAAGCATTTAAATGTACATCTTTAGATTATCACAGCTCTGGCAACAGTACTGTAGAGTAAAAAGAAAAAATAGAAAGTATTTAAAATGTTAAATTCTAAAATACTCCCTGTGTAGTACAAAAAAGGCAGGTACTCTGAAACTGAGACTTCCATTTAGTATCATGAAGCTTAGTCCGTTTCATCTCATGTCTCCTAGAAACAAACATTTATTTGAGAAAGCACAAAATTATTTCCATAAAATTGATATAATTTGACTAGAAATATGTTTTCCTGGGTGGTCTTGTTCTTTACTTTTGTTCTGCAAAACCTGAGCTTGAACTTTGGCCTTGATTACACCTGATCCAGGAGACCAAGGACAGGTCAAAGCCCACTGAAGTCAATAGAAGATTTTCAAGGTTTTGACTAAGTGTAGTTTGGGGCATAAATCTCCTGGTTTGAGCTCTTCTGGATTATTCCTCCAAGGTGTATAACTCCATTAGTTAGTACTGAAAATTGAAGTCCAAAGCAATAACTCAGTACATATGTTTAATCTATTAAAAAGGGATTATGCATGTAGGTGATATTTCCTCTCCAATAATCGTTGCAGGTCTCTAGTCTGTTCAAGGATGGAACAATTGGAAGTGATATAAACATTATTGTTGTGAGCCTGCTTCTTTTGGAACAAGAGCCTGTAAGTTGTGTCAGAATTTTTGTCTGAGCTACTCCATTTGCTGCTGTTCACTGGGAGCATTGGGTGCCCTGTGTTATGTGCAGGGAGGTTTCTTAAGACAGAGAGTATGAGAAGAAGACTAAAACTGCCAAAATCTCGAAAATGACACTTTCTGCTTTTCCCTGCTTCTTGGGTTTTGATTCTAAATTCTTCATTTCCCATAAATATTCTTTAGAAACATTGAAATGCTTCCAGTAAGATAAAACTTTACATTTTCCACAGTTTCCTTGAGGAGAAATGGCTGGAATGAGGAATCTACTTAATAAGTATTTAAATAAACAGAAAAATTTTGAACTGAGCTTTTCAGGGTGTGATGATCAGAAATGGTAAGGAGTCAGAAGTCCCAAACTAAAGAAAGCATGTAACAAAAGGTGGGAGTGGAGCCAATTCTTGTGTCAGGGGTGCTGAGACAAAAGAAGACAAAACCTCATTTGCTGAAAAGAAATTTGTGATGGGTGGATCTACTTGGATAATACTTTTCCTCCCCAAAAATCACAATACATTTCCATCCCAATATTGAATATGGCTTGGAGTTGAGCATTCTCAGGAACCAAATATATTTGTAATTCCAGCCACCAACTTTGGAAATATCTGTGTGTCTGGGGAGAGGCCCAGTTTTATTTTACAGTTGTCAGAGATTCACTCATCAGCTGACTCAGCCATCACAGACAGTTAACATGGGAATACATAAGCTGATGTAGAAGAAATATGAAATATCAGCTCCCTTTTCCCTGAGCAACTCTTACGGTTTCAATCTCCTTTCTCACGTCCTGATGGAAGCACCTTGTCTGTGTGTCTCTGCACTCCCTGCAGGGCGGGTTGTTGATCAACCACCACGCTGACCAGTCCCTGAACAGCTTCTGTCAGTGGCAGTCGGCCCTGGTTGGGAAGAACGGGAAGCGCCACGACCATGCCATCCTTCTCACGGGCTTTGACATCTGCTCTTGGAAGAACGAGCCCTGTGATACTTTAGGTATGATGCCAAAACACAGGCTGAGAAACTTGGGGGTGTCCACAGCAGGAGCTGAATTGGTTTCAGATAAGAGAGTTCATTTTTGCACATGCTGTTATTCTTCTTGAAGAGGACAGGACAGTAGTATTTTTGGATTGTCAAAGAATATTTTTGATTTTGAGAATATTTCTGAGCCACTAATTTTTATTTTTTTTTCTTTTTGTGACTGCTTTCCTTTTTTGAATAGGATTCCTCCCTAATTTGAGCAGTAAAGGCATGGGAGAGAGAGGTTGAGGGGAGAACAATCTTTACAAATAAAGTATAGTTGGAGAGGTTAGCTTTGATTTATACTTTTTATATAGGAGTTCCTTTATTGTCAAATAAAAGTCTGCTGTAATTCCTCCATAATAAACCTGATGAAGTAGACAAGTGTCTCCATGTGCCAAAATAAACTGGCTTGTTAGGACCAGTGCAGATGATATGTGTTTTTGGAATTCTGTAGAGGAACAAGCTATTTTACTGCTTCCTTCCTTCAGGATTTGCACCTATCAGTGGCATGTGCAGCAAGTACCGCAGTTGCACCATTAATGAAGACACAGGCCTTGGACTGGCTTTTACAATTGCTCATGAATCTGGACACAAGTAAGTTTCTTCTTCTATAAACAAAAATGTAAGTGAATGGAAACCTATTTATATATTTATAGCCTATTTGTTAGCCTATAATATAAATCAGTTAAATACAGATCATTTGGATTGGCTCATTCTAAATAGAAATCATTTGGACGCCAAGAGAGTGGTGGTGAATGGGGTTGCATCCAGCTGAATACTGGTCACCAGTGGCGTTCTGCAGGGCTCAGAACTGGCCAGTCCTGGTTAATGCCTTTAAGCTTCCCACCTTCTGGTATCCATATCATTGCTCCAAAAAGGAAGCGGGGGGGGGGGGGGGCCCGG
>WEIT01019481.1:20487-139420 GCA_013389985.1 Dryoscopus gambensis | reverse complement strand
GGGGGGTCACTGCAGGTTACTGTAGCTTCACTGGAGGGGTGATCTCTCTGGGTCTCTTGGAGGTCTCCTTTCCAAGAAGACCCAGTGTGATTTGGGTAAATTCCACCTTTGTGGTGATTTCTGCCTTTCTGTCTTCATATCTGTTGGATTTCCATTTGATTTCTATTGTAGAAAGCCTGTAATTTTCTTAGAACCTGGTGTCTCTGATACAAAATCAGTAATAATCTTTTGTGGAGCTTCAGCTGTTCTTCAAATTGTTGAATTAAATCGAAAAATGATGATCAGGTTTTGTTCTGCTGTTTTTTTCGCCAATCATTTTGAATTAATCTTCCACAACTTTGTGCATGGTTTTGATTTCCAGTTTTAGCACAGTTCAAGCTGGAGTTGGTCTCACCACTAGCAGTAGAGAAGCAGAGTTTCTCTGTGGTACAAACCTGACATTAAGGGTTAGTTAAAAGGTCTTTATTTTTCAGCAACATTAATGCACAGAAAACCTTTGGAAAGCAGTAGTACTGTATTCTGCTGATTGGTCAAGGCATGAAGCCTTCCCATTCTGCCTGAGTGCATCAGGGCTATTTAGTTTTCATTGTACAAATGTGCTCTGCAGTGTACACTATGACCTAATGTCTACACGAGTGACCCTTTCACAGGTTTCTGTGCATCTGAAGGGAAGCAAGGAATTAAAGAGTAATCCAGCTGCCAGTGAGGCCCGTGGGAATTGTGCCAAAGCATGCAAAGGACCAGATATGTAATAAGAATATTGTTTGATCCTCCTGTCACACGAATGCAATTTCACTGACCTCAGTACATTTTTAATGCCCTTCAATCAGTATTAGTAGAGAATCAGGCCCATAGCTTATTTTTCAAGAATTATCCCACTTAATCGGTTAATGTTCTCCTCCCTTTTTATTTTCTTATTTGCTTTGGGTGATTCTACTTGGATTTTTTTTTTTTTCCTTTTTTCACCACTGCCTTTGATTCACATATTATTCAACCTTTCTTTGGTATATTTCCATGCTTCTAATAAAATGCTTCTTATCTCCTGGGGAAAGCCTGTGCCAGACGCAAAATGTCTTCATGATCATTTGTCGTGTTCATGGTCCTGAGACCACCTAATACGTGCTGTAAGACAACAGAACTTGGTTTTTGTGATACAGAGGCTCCTGGAAGAAAAAAACCTGTGACAGCCTTGGGGGTGCTGAGACCCACTGTGAATGTATTAACCAAAGATTCACAGGAGGGGAATGTCACACTCTGTGATCCACTGAAAGCTTCAGTGGTTAGACATTTCAGTGTTTTGTTAGACATTTTAATGATTTTCTAAAGTTTGTGTTTTTACCTGAAAGCTTAACAGTTCCTCTGGGTGTTCAGAGCCCATTGTGTCAGTGGGATATAAACTGGGGGTTCTCTGGCTGCAGTGCAGGGGAACAAAGTATTTTATGAAGGGTTCTAAAACACTGGCTCAATTGGTACTTTTTTTTGTCTGTTTATAGAAAGAGCCATATATTTTAGGAAGTTTGGAGCCTCAGCTGGTGGCAACACATGCAGTAACTCTGATGAGCCTGTAATGATTTATAGCAGCAGAGGGTTGAGTTCAGTAAATGAGATATTCCCTGCACATGAACAGATTACAGTTATAAAGTCACCAATGTACTACAATATTGAAGTAACAGATGATGAAATTTCTATCCCAAACACATTGAAATTCACAGATGTCCCATACAGTCAGTAAATACAGAACAGTGAAAGGAAAACCTCTAAAAATTAGCTTTATTATATCAATAAAATCCCCATAATTTGTAATTATAACACGATTTTTTTATGATTGCTTATTATTCTTTATATCACCCTAACACCTGTCCTAGTGAAAGCAGGGCCTCCTGATGCTCAGACTGAGCAAAGCACCCCATAAGAGGCAGTATTCCCAGTAAGAGGCACTCTTCCCATTGAACAGTTACAGTGTAGACAAAATGACACTGTATAACAAAATCAATGTGACTTTCCTGAGATAATATAGCAAGTTAGTGGCCAAAATTAGAAAAATAATAATATTTTTATATTCATATTTTTGTATTCTATTCATTCACACCCATTTCCTTTGCTACGAGCGGAGCTCTGTAGCTCTTCCTGCCTATTAGGAAGGCAGTAATGGTATGTAAGCAATATTCCTGTGGGTGGTATTTCCCTGGACTCTGATCTCCACACCATTCATGTTAACAGGCATTATCCCTGGGCAAAGACAGGCTCATGCTGCTTGCTGGTTCTAAGCTGACAGGTTCGCAGGAAAGTACAAGTGTGGCTGAACATAAAATCCGTGATGTCCATCCACCTCACCATGAAAATGTTCTCCTTCGGGAATGAGAAATGGGTAAACTGGGAAACTCTGGGCCCAGTCTGCAGCTCCAGTGCCTCTGTGCAGTTTCCTGGCACTGGCTCCCAGTGCAGAGCTCCTGTGCAGCCCCAGTGTGGCTCTTCCTTGGAACATGATCATCCTTTCCCATCAGACAAGTGTGTGATGACAAAAATTTGCTGTTAACTGGAACTTGTTTCATACCACTGCTAGTTTGTATGGTACATAAGTTTTCATGCCTTTGGAATGAAAGGGATGAATTCCACGTTTGCTGTGGAGTTCAAGCATAGAGCTGTTACCAAGAAAGTGTGTCTTTTCCCCCAAATTTTGTCTTGCTTCTGTTTAATCTAGATTTTCACTCTCCCACCTGGTTCTCTTTTCAGCTTTGGTATGATTCACGATGGAGAAGGAAATGCTTGTAGAAAAGCTGAGGGAAACATTATGTCTCCCACACTCACTGGAAACAATGGAGTGTTTTCTTGGTCTGTGTGCAGCAGGCAGTATCTCAACAAATTTCTCAGGTAGGTCAGATGTAAATCTGGGCCAGTGGCATGGAATGCAGCTTTAGTAACTGGGCTTGAATTCCTGAACAGCATAAAAATTACTAAAGTGTGAAATTCTCCTTTAAAATGTGCTCAAACCCTTGCAGTGTGTGAGCCCATGCACTTGGGCTGCTGGAGCGTTGAGGTGGTGTGGCCTGGAAGGGCTTTTGTCCTGCCTCGTTTCAAAAGCATGAGTTTCACCCTCTAGGAATACCGTGCAGTAATGACTGGCATATGGTTCTTTCCCAGGCATTCCTGTCAGCAGATGGGTTTATTAGAGAATCAGTAGGAAGTGTACACAAAAGAGGGCAGACACAGTGGTACCAAAGTCATTACAAAATGTAAATTAGCATCAGCGGCCTTTCTCACTGGAGTTTCTCTCTTGATTTAGCTCATGTCATGAGTAAAGGACATTTTACATTTTTCACATCCTGTTTCTGGAAGAAAGGGAAAAGGGAAAGATGTCAGTTATTTTTCCAGCACATTGTCATTACTCAGTGATGCCTTTAGAGGAACCGTTTTTCAGTCACTGTGTAATTCATCATTACATTAATCTTTCCCTTATTTTTTTTGTCAATACAGAAGTACTAAACAGTGTGTAGGAGGTACTCTGACCAAGAGCAGCATAGGCATTTTAGGTGTTAATTACTTAGAGTGAGAATCAGGTAGTTAGGTAGATCTGATCCTTGAATTCCCAGTCAATATCTTTGAGTATCAGCCAGAAAAGGTAATGGAGATCTGGGGATTTTTTAATGCAATGTATTTTGCGTACAGAAGCAAGTTGCACGCTAAGAAGTCACATGAGCCCCCCAACCTGCAGTATGGTCCCAGAGGCTGACACTTGGAAGTTAAATCCTGCATAAAGTGACCTTCTGTATGCACAGATTCTCAGGCAGAGACAAAGGGGGAAAGGTGGAGTTGGGAGCTGTGCTCTGGGCACAGCCAGCCCAAAGCACACACCCTGCAACAGCCTCCTGGCAGCTCCACACAGGGAAAATGCTGGAATGGGACACTGTACCTGCTGCTTCTGCTGATTTCTAGTCTGGGGAATCCACTTGAGGAAAAAAGCAGATGAGGTCCCCTTGCTCTTGGTTACCCAGGAATAGAGAGGAAAAGAATTTGACATCATTCTTTCTTGTTGTCACAGCAGTCCCAAAGCCTGGAAATACCTGCTTCCTTAAAACTGTGCAGGTCAGGCTACCAACAATATGTCAAGAACTTTTGGTTCCTGCACACAGATATTCTTGTTTCAGAGCATACCTCTAGAACTAGTTAAGGGTACTGTATACCCTATTATGTATTTGTGCTGGTCTGTAGCAAATTAAAATATTTTGATGTAAAGATCATAGTTGTGATTAATTTACCTTCTCATTATAGTACAGCTCAAGCTGCCTGCCTGATTGATGAACCTAAGCAAACAGGACAGTATAAATACCCTGACAAACTGCCAGGGCAGATCTATGATGCTGATACCCAGTGCAAATGGCAATTTGGAATGAAAGCAAAACTATGCAACCTCAGCTTTGTAAAGGTACCTATTGATGCACTTTGGAGAAGCTACAATGACATGAGAGAACTGCAGTACACGGAATAAGTACCAGTGATACGGGGTTCTTCAGAGGCCTGGGCTATTTCTCTGCCTTATCTTGCTTGGCAATTTGCTTTGAAGGTACTGGCCTCTTTTGAGGAGTATCCCAGTCCCAGGGGAGTTTCAGAAGGAAATGTGCTCCTTCCAGGAGTCATAAGGAGGGCACTTGAATCTGCATGAGCCCTTGCCTGCTATGCTTAGGGAAATTAGCAGGCAGTAGAGTTTTGATCAAAGCTTGTGTGGGGTGTGGGGTAAGAAGGACTCAGTTTCTTGTGTTTTACTTTTATGACAGCAAAAAGCTTGGGAGAGATCTATAGGGTTATTTTAGAGCAGTGAAATGTAACTTATACTCTTGACTTCATGATGAATGATTAATTTAGATTAACCTATTGTTTTAATGACTGTTACACTCCTTACTGGTCTCTTCAGAGAAGGCATTTTTAAAAATAATCTGGAGTGCTCGTTCTGAAAAATGTATGGTAATTTCTTTTACTCCTGTTATTATCCTGGAGTATTTTGATTTATTGTATACTAACCACATTATTCAAGTGATGGCAGCTGTGTTTCTTCCACAGCTAATAGACAAGGAAGGGGGAGTGAGCAGCACTGTGCACAGACTGCCTTTCCAGATATATTCTGTGGTTTAGAAAAATCTTGTCTCTTTACAGTATTATAGTCCCTGCAGACATTATGAAATTTTAGCCATGAACTTTTTAACACTTTGTTCTATTACAAACTGACACTCAATATAGTTTTAAGAAATATATAATGAAATGGTGCATAAACAAGAAGGCAATATAGAGGGTCTCACTGTGCTAGGAAACAGGCTTTTCTAAATTCAGAAGAGAGTTCATTTATATGTCTTTTAAGGTAGAAAAAGCATGTATAATTTATTACTATTTCTAAACACCAGGAAATAATGGAAATTATGAGTACTGTAGTGAGTACTGTTTCCTTTTCAGGATATCTGCAAATCTCTGTGGTGTCACAAAGTGGGTCACAGGTGTGAGACAAAGTTCATGCCCGCAGCAGAAGGAACAGCTTGTGGTATAAGTATGGTAAGTTGTTTTGTAAATAAAACATTGTCATCCTAACTTGAGTTTAGACTGTGTTTGGTCAAATACAAGCTCCCATCAAAACAAGTTTTATCCAGATCCCTGCAGATTTGCTGTCCTGGACTTTGAGATTGTGTTGTAAATGATTCCACAGTGATGCATATTCAGGCCGTCTCCTCCTGGTGGTACCTGTGTGATGGCAAGACCTGATGCCTCTCCCAGAGATCTGTGGGATCAGATATCTCTGGCAAATCTAAATCAGTAAGAAAATACAAGAATTATAACAGGAGTTAGATCAGAGCTTCAAATTCCATTCTGATATGAGCATACCTTCAGCCATAATATTTGCTATACAGAGTAAGGCCATATTTTCATCAGAGATCACCACTAAAAGAGCTTATTTGTTTGTGTCAAACCTTCTAATTTACTCTCATCTTATTTGTTTGTATTTACCCTCATTTGTTTGAGTTTATTTAAATTGAGCCTTCTAATTTACTCTCATCTGTAGTTATGCAAAATATTTCTTTTCCTGTAAGGTTTCTTCCAGCAGAACATTGTTTTGATTTTCAAGTTATTGAAAAATGCTCTATTTTGCTTTTTCTCTTTGTGCTGTATTTCCTAGTAGAATTGTAAAGGGAGAAATTGTAGCAGAATTCTAGCAGCCTGTTTGTAAATAACATGGGAAGTGCTGAGGCTCTGCAGCACAGGCCCATAAACTAAGATGGATTTTTGGGGGAAGAGTAAGCCAAAAAAGCACTCTTCAAGAGAACAGTTTTGCAAATTTGTACGTCAGAGATCTTCAACTCAGAACTTGGACAAATATTAGGGCATTACTTATTTATGGCATTGTATGGATTGATGTCCTACCCCAGAGTCCTTGTCCTGCTGTGAGCTGTTCATTGAGTTCAGTGGATGACCTTGCATTTATTAGGATCAAGCACTGGAGCTTTTAAATGTGTTTTTTCATTCTTTTTTTGCATCTCCTAGGTGCTGTAACTCTGTTTTCTGGCATTGTTTTGCAGTGGTGTCGCAGAGGACAGTGTGTCCGATACGGTGACCACGGGCCCAAGCCTGTCAATGGCCAGTGGTCCGCCTGGTCCGAGTGGTCAGAGTGCACTCGCACCTGTGGAGGGGGGGTCACCTATCAAGAAAGACACTGCAATAACCCAAAGTAAGACATAGATATGCAAAGGTATTGTTTTTATACTATTAATGTTACTAGAACACAAAATTAGCATAGTCCATTTCTGCAGGGAAATAATGCGTGTGGAAACATTTGTAAGATTTTCTTGAATGTCCAGTATGAGCGGCCAGTGGGTGGAAGACAGAACTATGTCCTGTCCCTCAAAAGCAGTGGCTGTCTGCAGCCTGCTGGGGTACCAGAACATCTCCAGCCCAACTTGCTCCATTTATTTTGGGACGCTACAGTTTATCAAATACCTGCAGAAGTAAGGAAGCACCATACAGACATTTTCACACCTAATGGCGTAAGAGCAGGAGAAAAAGATCTTAAAAACTATTAAGACTTCTACTGAGGTTGTATTATCCAGGATGATAAGGACAGATGTCTTTGTATGTCTGTCGTGTTCTTTGCATTCTTTTATGTTTCGTGAGTCAAACTAAAGTTGCTGAACCCTAGAATTGTGTGCTAACTCATGAAGCATTTTTGGTATTTGCTTCTAATTAATATCTTACCTCTGTAAATACTATTCATTATAATAAGTATTTCAAAGTAGAGTTAGTGTTACCTGACCAGCATCTTTCCCAACTACTCAACTCACTGCAACTTACAAGGAAAAAAGGATTTCCCTGTTTTCTTTCATACACAAATTCAGCAGGCATAGACACGTATTCCTCACTGCACATAATAAAAGCACCATTTAAACTGTAGTAATAAAAAACAGAGAAAATATGACACAGTTTATATGAGGCTGTAAAGAAGCCTCTCATCTACTATACAGTGCTGCAGTAATAATATCCACGCTTCATATACTGTGTTATAGGAGAATGTGAGTTAGTTAAAATAGCCTTTATTACCCTCAGTCAAGCCAAGTTTTGCAGATCCATAGCAGAGCATTTTCTCAACCTTTTCTGTTGTTTCTCAGTTCATTTTCATAAATAAAATTACTTGGATAGTTTCCTTTGTTAAACTGTTTAGCAAAAGAATGCAGGGTCTCAGAGGCCATTATATATTTTGGTTTTCCTACTTTGGTCCTTGTTTTCCTCGCTAAATTTGTATGGGTGCACATTGTTCTTTGCATTTATGCATAAGCTCCCCCTTGCTCTCCCTGTGTGGCAGGAGAATGTCCAGTAGTGGAAATGGTTCAGTTTGGTGCACTGATGTGATTTTGGTGTAATTGAGAAAGGTTTCTGGGGTCTTCAAACAGAAGCTCTTTAACATGAAGCGTGTCAACTGCTGTAACATTTGGAACTTTCCCTCAGATGATCTGTCTGTTCTAATAAAATAAGATTTGATGTAACCAAGTCATACTTGATACCAGAGCTGGATCATGTTTACACTAGATTTAATTCCATTGTATTAGTGGTAATCCAGTTAGTGCAAAGAGAAGATGGTATAATTCTGTCTGAGTTACAGTGGTGAAATGAGTGACCGGAATATAAATAAGCCACACAACAGTGCACAAATGTCCAGGTAGCTGTATTTGCTATCACAGCATTTTGTATGAATGTGGAAACATAAGAAAAATAATATCATCTATTTTCAATGTTACACCACACAGAATGATTTAAAAACTAGTCCCAGTTCAGTTCACCTCTAGAAATACACAGAAACTCAGAATAATGATTCCTTTCTTTCTGAATTCCTGAAACATATTTCAGATGTTTATATATTTCAGTACATATATGTATGTTATTTTATATGTGATATATTTATTTCACTTTCCTAATCCAGGTTTGTGTAGGAGCTGATGTTTGTGTTGTTCAAATGCTTGAAAGATGATTTTGGATAGCAAAATTTTGAAAATTACAAAGAATGACATTTCTCTAAGAGATTAGAACAAGGGGTATGGATCTATGAAGAACTGACTGGACTCTAAAATGAAGTCAAAGTAATTGACTTCTTATGAACATCGAGGGAAATGCGTCAGTGTCTGGTGATTTTAAAGGTGACCCACTTTACCAGAAACTTAAGGACAAGTGAAGAACACAGAATCAAGCTGCTGTGTTGAAAATCTTGTTACCTGTGTGTGTTTTTGAAATCCTCTGCTCGCAAATAATATCCAACCAATTCAATTTCCTTCCTCCTGCCAATTTTCAGGCAGCCCTTGTGACCACACCCGAACAGCTCTGGGTATGGCTTTGGAATTACCACTGGGGTTGTGCACAAATTCACGCTGACAAACACCCGTGGGGATCACCTGTACTCCACAGAGCTGGGCAGATTTGCTAAAATCATTATGTTCCTGTCAATTGTCACAGTGTAATTTCATGGATCTGGTTTTCATACACCACAGCACTTTACAGTTGAGGTACTTTTCCAAGATAGAAATTGATTGCATAATTTAATAGTTTAGCTGGGAAAGAATCTGAAGAGTGCCCGAGAGATTTAAATTAATATCTAAATCATATCTGTGGGACTGCATCCTACACTTCACAATAGTGCATTGTTCAGCAGAGCAGAATGGCGTTTTAGGCATGTATGCAGTCAAAAGACCGAGTCAAAACTGCTTGAATACACTTTTAAAAATCTTTTGTGTGCAACATCTGTAACAGTGATTATAGAAAATGCAAGATATAAACTGATGCAAATTAATGATGCCATTTAAAATACTTGTAAAAAACAAAGACTGTGAAAGACCTTTAGACCTTTCAGATTCATGCAGAATAAAATAGTTTTGTGATACTATCACAATGTGGCCACAAGATGAGCAAAAGTGTTCTTACATGAAATTAAATGATTATGAAAAGGGAAAAATAGGAGTCCAGAATTTCAGAGTCTTAATTTGGTATTGCATAAAATACTTCCCTTAATCAGATGAATTCGAGGATTTCTCACTCTCTGTGTTGTGTTGCAGTGAATATCATGGTTCAGGAAATCTACCCTTAAAAGGGTACTCCAGAATTAATTTAAGATACTCTTGTAGCATTTTAATATTTGAGTCTTATATGAAGTGAAGTGCTTAACATTTTTGCACTCAGACTTCTTTTCCAAATCCATCTTCGGAGACTTCTTTCTGCTGGCCTTTCTCACCAAATTTCTCCCTTTTCCAGTTATCCTCAGCCAGGCTTCATGCATGTCAACCTATTTATGTCAGTGCTGGGGTCACAGAGGGAGGAAAGCTTTAGGCTGTATCTGTATTGGGACACTGTACCACTACAGAAATACTGGAATACCCTCTGTGCAAGGCATTCCACTGTGAGTGTGCATACACCAACAGCTTCTGGAGGCAGTCAACCCAAAATCTACTGGTGGTACAAACACCCTCAAGAAAAGTGTGATTTTCTCAGTGTGGATAATAGTATTTCCACAGAAATTTGCTTTTGTAGATCTCCATCTCATTTCCTGTGAATTACTTAACTCCTACTGACATCTTGTTGGTAAAAATGAAGGTGGAGAGGTTTCCATCACTCTCAAGCCAACAGTTTCAGTAATGGGAATGTACTGTAATATTAAAATGCTGTAATGGAGCTGGGAAACAGAATGCCTCTTTCTGAGCTCCCTTAGTTTGGAGGAATTTTATCCCATCCTCAAATGCAAGAGTGTGGCTGGAAATCACGATCTAGCCATAAATAATTCTATTACATTGCTTATTTGGTGGCATTTACTTGGAAGGAGGTTGCTTCTTTTCCTTACACTAAAGCAGATTTGTTCTCTGGGGCTGAAGGAGGTCAAAAATCCTCCATGTGCTGAAGCTGTAAGGAAAGTCTGTAGGGAATTGAGTCAGCACCCAACAGTTTGGCTGCCCTAACTCAGAGCTCTCACCAGTTGCACAAAGTCATCATAAACACTCCCTGATTTCACTGATGTTCCATATCCTCCCTGCCCTTCACAGGCTGGATTGCCACCAACTAGGACAGAAAATTTGACTTTAAGACCTTCACCATTATACCCAGTATCAGTGTAGCTGGCAGGTGACCTCAGGAAAAGTCAGTGGAATTTGTTGTGGTTTTCTCCACAGCACATTTCGCGGTTGCTTTAACCCAGTTTTAAATACAGCAGCAGGTGGGTTTCCATCTCTCTCTCTCTGAAAGACTGTTTTGCAGCCCAGAATTCTGGAAAAGGCAGATCTTGTGTAAGTAAAACATAGGAAAGGCAAGTCCCAGCTTGGTTAGAGGGTTAGACATATGGGAGTTACAATTTATAACACAGCAAACAGAAGAAGCACCTGGATTCTCTCCTCCGTGTTGCACTGAGCCATCTCCTTGTTACTCCAGGCGTGAGCGAGTCAGGAGCTGCATGGGATCCTTGGATGTGGGGAATCCTTGCAGCCTAGTGTTTAGGGATTTTAACAAACAATATGTTTCAATTGTGCATTCTATACTCCTAGAATTTTAAATTTTTATTGTTATTTTATATATATATATCTCTGTTATTCAGTATCTTTTATATTATTCTGGATTTTTTCCTTAATGTGTGTGTGATATGAGGCAAAGCTGTCTGCTGAAAGTTTATAGCTTGTCCTTCAAGTATGTCAGTTCCCTAATTTTTAAAAAACCATTATATAAATGAGTGCAAGTGTAGCGTTGGTACATTTCTTTTCTCTTCATGCATGAATTGTGTAACACAACGAAGAGGTCTTAGGATTTGTTGTTTAGAAGACTTGGCTCAGTGCTTGCAGATGTGTATCTGAGCATTGTGAAACTGCACAAATGACATCAGTGAACTGCTAAGTTTAAAAGAGCAACTCTTGCATTTTATGTTGTTTTACAATGTCGGTGCTCAGACCAAATAATTAAAAAAATAATATTCTGGTAACGTGAGGTATGAGTGAAGTAATAGAACACGCTCTTTCCATTCTGGCCAAAATGAAGGGAAATGCCCAGGTAAGGTGTGCTGAAGTGGATGTGACAGGTTTAAAATTACCCCTGAATTCCAGCATTTTCCTAAAGCAGGACGACTATGCACACTCCCTGTTTCCTCTGACTGTTTAAAAGCACATTTTTTCAAAATGATTTACGAAAGAAATTAATAAGCAAATGTAATCATTCATTCTCTTTTTGTTTGATCAGTGTTATGTTATCCTTTATTAACTCTAATTGTGATAGGTAATTCTTTGCACATGTTCATTCCTTGGTTACAGCAGAGTAAAAATAGCTGTATAACAAGGTTGAACCCGGCCAATACCAAATAGCCCTATAAATTTAAATTAGTGCAAACATGACTCACCTCTAGATGGTTGCATCTTTGCTGAGTCTGCAGTGATCCAAGTAGATAATTCACATCAACTGCTGTGCTTGGTTTTAGGAACCATGAAAATTAATGGTCCATATAAGAAATACTGATCTCCCAGGGCAGTATGTCCTCTCCTGTTCCCTCTATTCTCACACACATGTAACATACCAATCACACAAAAAGGAGATTTTGCAAAATCATCTTTTTCTCTTTCTCTTTTTTTTTTTTTTTTTTTTTAGGCCACAGTACGGTGGGAAATTCTGCCATGGTTCCAGTCGTGTTTATCAGCTTTGCAATAAGCAGCCGTGCCCAGCAGACAGCCTGGACTTCCGAGCCCAGCAGTGTGCAGAGTACAACAGCAAACCCTTCCGGGGCTGGTTCTACAAGTGGAAGCCCTACACCAAAGTGGAAGGTAAGTGTGGCCCTGCTCTGAGGGGCAGGGGCAGGGGGCTCTGAGCAGTAATTCATCCGTGTACTCTGGCCAAACATCACCCCGTGTAAGCAAATACAGGCTCACTGGGTCTGTGTGAGCTGTGTTTGCTTTCTAGAAGAGCTGGACCCTGCCTCCTGTGTGATCCTGCCTGTGTGGACATGCAGGACTGCTATGGGTTGGGAATTCGAGTCCTTGTCCTTACCATGACTCCCTGGCTGTTGCCACCCCTCTCTCTCTCATTTTATGTTCGTATTGCTTAGTCTGAAACCCAAGCAAAACAATTTCCACGGAATTTTCAGCATGGGAAATGTAAGCTTCCACAATAACACTACCAGAATCTTCCTTCCTTTGGAATGTTCTCAGATTTCAAAACGTAACAGTAAATCAACCTTTTGACTTTTCTGCTGGTATGGTCCCATGAGAAGTGGAAATGCAAACAATGTACTAGCATACATTTTTTAAAGTCATCATTTACTAAGAGATCTTTATCAGGTTCAGGTCTCAATAACTATTTCTGTTATTTTGCACAAACAAGTTTATTTTTGCTTTATGCGTCTTAATTTTGCAAATATTTTCAATCAGTATTCACTTTTATCAGGTAAAACAAATATTTTCTCCAGTTTGAAAGCACTACTTGAATAAAAGTGTCTGGATTTTCTCACATCATAGCTGCCTTGTTTAGCACATGTACAAATTTGCTTTTGATGATAGTAAGTGTATAATTAAATATATATTTACACATACATGTAACTTTCATTTTTTGCCTGATTATATTTTCTTCAAAAGTCTTTGTGGACATTTTCACGGGTATTTAGAAATATCCTAATAGGCCAGTGTGAACAGAGGAAAGAAGTAATATGGTTTTACAGCATGTAACAGTGGACGTTGTAAAATAGAGAGAAAAATGCATCTTGTTTAATAGAAATTAAGGTGGCTTACATTGGTTTTAAAGTGAGGGGCTGTGTTCAGTAAAAGAAGCTTAAAATTAGCAACAAGGGGCGTAATTTTCAAAAGCAAGATGTCCCCAAGGGTCTCTGAAGTTGAAAATGCCCATCCTTCCTCTCAGCTGCTTTGTAAAAGCTCCCCCAAGATCTACATTTATAGTCCTGAAAACATGATCTGGTTTTCAAAATTGCTACAGATGCTTTGCCTCTGTAGAAAGGACTACTGGAAATCCAGCTGCTGATTTAACAATTAAAGGATATTGTTTTGAATCCAATTTCATGTTCTTAAAAACTGTTTTATTTGTTGCACTTAAATTAGTATTAAAACTGTGCATTTCAGCAATTGTGCTAGTATTTACAATTTCATTACTGGTTTTGTCTATGCAGAATTAATCAGCCCTTTATAAGCATAACATACCACCCATGTGTAAGGAGAAATTTGACAATGGTTGGGATTTGTTGGAGGAAAAAGGCTTTTGTTAGGGGAAAGTCTGGCTGCAGTTCTAGCTTTCAGCTGAACTGATCATTTGTGCCATGTTATCCCTTTCCCAAATTTTAAATAAACTTCAAATAGAATTGTTGCAGTCTCCCATTTCTCTTAATAAAAATGAAATTCGAGCCTGTGAAGCAGTGGAACTGAAAGCAGGGCACAGCAGCAGAGCAAAGGCAATGCATGTGCTTTTACACTGGGTTGGAATTCTTAATTCTTTGTGTGGACAAGCAAACACACATGTGCTTTTAGAAAAGCATAATATAAACTCCTCTCTTTAGCTATACTTCTATTTAGCTACATTCTGGTGTCCTAGATTGTCCCCATGCACAGTTCTTCCCTGTAGCTTATCCTCTAGAACTCAGGAAGAAGCAACAGCCAAGAAGCATTTTATCCCTTTAACACTGAGCTGCAGGTCTGCTAATGCCTCCTTGTCCTTTTTTTGTTTGTTTTTTTCCCCAGAGGAAGACAGATGTAAATTGTACTGCACAGCTGAAGACTTCGACTTTTTCTTCGCAATGTCCAGCAAAGTGAAGGACGGAACTCTCTGTTCTCCAAATAATTATGATGTTTGTATTGATGGAATATGTGAAGTAAGATAAAATTAAGTTTCTTACAATCCTAATGTCTATCTTTTTTTTTATAAGTGGGCAATTGACTCCTTTACGGAAAATGCAGCTGTTTGTTCAAATTCCCTTTTGTCTGAGTCCTTCACTTGTACCTTTTGGTTGCAGCAAGTAGGGTGTGATCATGAACTTGGTTCCAAAGCTGTGTTGGATGCTTGTGGAGTTTGTAAAGGAGATAATTCAACGTGCAAGTTCTTTAAAGGCCAATACTTGATCCAGCACAAAGCTAATGGTAAGGAAAACTGTTCCCCATGATCATCAACTCACTGCTCTGCTGTGTCCCATGTAATATATATGACTCCTTGCTCATTCAGGCAGTGGCTGAGGGTCCAGATGTGAGCTGAAAATCACAGGGAGAGTGAGAGGAGAGTTCACATTTCTCCTGTTTCTTGGTAACAAGAAAGCTGTGAGCATAAGTCTTGGTCAAATAACAATCCTCTTGTTTCTTAAGCCACATTTTCTCTTTATGCGTGAATTTCCTCTTAAAAGAGATTTTAGGATTCAGGCAAGTGAAAAACTTGCTGTCAGCAGCTTGGACTGGGATGGGACTGTAGAACATATAAAAAGCAATACACAGCATAATGCCAAACATGACAGTATTTCCATGTCCATTTTCAAATTAAGTTGTCTGGAAGCTGTCCAGCTGTTTCAGTGGAAGATCCAGGCACTGGGAGGTGGACTTTTCCTTAGTGGACTGTCACAGGCTTCTTGGGAAATAATCTCACCATGCTGCAGTTTCTCAGGCATAAAATGCAGATAAGATTTCTGTACCCACAGGGGTATTTTGAGGATCTGTTCGCTGTTGATCATAAGATGTGTCCTTATTGCAGTAATGTAGGCCAGGAAATTGTCCAGGATATAATAATACAGCCCTGGCTGGCCACAGGGAGACCCTCTGGTATCCAGGGCTTTGCGAAGACTCTGCATCCCAGTGCATCTCACCTCAAAGCCCTTGTGGCTGGCAGTAGTACCTTCCAACTACTGTAGGGAACTACAGGCAAAACTACACTGGAGCCACCATTAGTGTGTTCTGCGTTTTTCTAAGGTGAACTTGCTTTTCCTTGCCTTGAATCACAAGGAAAAATGTCAAGAATTGAAATACCTCAGAGTTACTCTGATTACAGATTGCATGGGTTGGGGATTAAAATCAGAACTGGTTTTTCCTGGTGCAAATGGAGTAACTTGGTGGGTCAGAACAGCTGTGTATCTTTTGAACTGTGATGATTTCAAGAAGATGAGCCAGCCGTGTCTGTGTGACAGCTGCCAGCACGTTGCTCCCTTCTCTCCTCACAGACTACTACGCGGTGGTGACGGTGCCGGCGGGCGCGCGCAGCATCCAGCTCCAGGAGATGCACGTCTCCTCCAGCTACCTGGCCGTGCGCAGCCTGGCCAACAAGTATTACCTGACGGGAGACTGGACGATCGACTGGCCAGGGAAGTTCCCTTTTGCCGGGACAGTTTTTGATTATCAACGCTCCTTTAACCATCCCGAGAGCCTCTATGCGGCAGGACCCACTAATGAGACGCTGGTCTTTGAAGTAAGCCTGGCTTCTGTTTGTTCTTGCCCTGATGTCCATTACAGAATTGTAATGACAGCTTCAGCTCTGCGCTGGGGCTCTCAGCAAGATTAAAGAATAGTGTTGAGTCATGATAGCGTTCACAACTCAGTTGTGTGGTCATGCTGGGTTGAAAGGCCTTTTACTGCTTTATTGAGGTCTGAAGTTTTGTAAACTGTCACAAATTCAGTGAAAAGGAAGGTGCATAAAACACACCCTATAGCATAATTTCTCAGTTGTTGCACAGTGATGATGGAGATTATAAATGCCTCCCATACATGGCATGCAATAAAATTCAGTAATTTAAAAATTAAACATACCATTGTGTCAATGCACAATGGGTACAGGTTCAAATAATGCTTCTGAAACTGCAGGTGAGTGGAGTCATTTTCACATCCAGCTTGGAATGCAGTCAAAATACCACACACAGGTTCCTGGAGAATGAATTTCTGTTGGTTTAGTTGTTCTATCATATATGTTTATCTCACAATCAAATTTGTGTTGCCTACTTTGTTTGCCAGATGTCCTGTGTTGAAACTATTGTTAGCAGAAAGGAGACTTGGTACTTCCATGTTTCGTTCCAGTATTACAATTTTGAAATTGGCCTCTGCTATTGCTGTTCTAAGAAAAATCTCCTTCTGCATTAGGTTGCTTAGCTAGATTTTCTTTTAAAATGCATCAGAACATCTGAGGGGCTATTTCTGGCTGAATCATTGAGGTCTTTGCTTCCCCTTAGCTCCATTAATTTGCTTTTGTTAGCTCTAGCAGGTCCTTAGCTTTGTAACTCAGCTGTTAAGTCTGTTTTGATGAATCCTTCCTTCCCTGTGAGAAGGAAGGATCCCTCCTCAGCAGGGATTCAGTTCCTTCCCACACCTTCCAGCAGTACTCTAGAACAGGTAGTGCCCCTGGGGAGCATGGCAGTGAGTGCTGTGCCCTGTGTCCGAGGCAGCATCCTGCTGTCCTTCCCCCCATCCCATATCCCTGTCTCTGGAATCTGCCCCCTTGCCCAGCTTGGTCCTGTGAAGCCAAGAGCAAGCACAGACTGGGACAGGAAGTATTATTCTTCACGGGTTATTTAAGCTTTCACAAGTATCCAGTGAAGTGTTTATTTGGAATACTGAAGAGCTTTGCTGCTTTTCCTGCTGGCTGAGCAATGGACTGAAACACGTCCGTAAGAACCACTGAAGGCCATGGACCGTGGACACGTTAAGGCTCTTTAGGGTGAACACAAGTTTTAGAGCAGGCAGTTTGACACAGGATAAGGGCTCGTCTTTCCACAAATTGCCATCACAATTCACAAGGCCTTTTGCAACATCTTTCTCCCTTGAAGAATTTTCATTTTGGGTATGTGTGGTAATAGGGATCTCCCTTTAGTCCAAAGATCACTTTGGTCTACAAGCTACAGACGCGCTCCCCTGTGTGCAAATCACCTGCCTTACACCAAAACAGCCACACTTACAAGTACTATGAAATGTTAAGCTGGACTCCCAGGAATCTTATTTGTCATAGCCAAAGGAGATTTGAGCTGTATTATTATTATAGAGCTGAAGTATGAATTATAAATCGCCTGCAAGAAGACTTGGCTGCGTACTGTGCACATACTTTGCAGAATAAAGATTAAAGAAAAAAAATTAATGCCAAACAACACTTCTATTTTCATCCTTTCAAATTATGCTAAACAGTTTTATTAAGGTGTAGCATTTAACTGGAGGCTGTCGCTCCTTTCAGAGCTTATTTAAGCTTCCCTTGTATTTTTATTGAAATACCTACACCACTGGCATTGGTAGCTGGGGATTCCAATGACCAAAACTGTTGTGTATGCCCCAATTACATGTGTCTATGAACTGGATTTAAGATTTTTTGCCTTTTAATAATTTAAGCAACATTCAACAAGCTGAATTCTGAAAAAAACCCAGCAGAATTATCTGTTCAGAGATCTGCATTAATTATAACTTACCAGTAACTCTAAGAAGCAAAAATGCCAATGGAAACTGAAGAAACATGTTTTGAGAGAACACGCATTTTGCTGAATGGCTGCTCTCAGCCATAATAGTGTAACAAATCCTACTTCAGCTCTGAATACCAGAAACTGATAGGAGGCAGAAAGAAGGAGTGTTTAAGCATACTACAGTGTAGCTTTGTTTTCATTTTTATCTCACCTATAATTTTCAAAGAAGCACACAAAAATATCCTGCTGCAATTTTTTATTCAACTAAGTTAGTTTTATATAAGATAAGGTTTTTCAGGGTTCGGACCTCAACTTCTTCCTTTAATCTTCAGATTTCTTTTTCATTTTATAAATTAGGCTTTATTCAAAAGATATTTAATGCTTCTTTTCTAGATTGGGTTTGTTGGTTTTTTCCCAGAACAATTCAGTGTGAGCCCTTGTAAAATGGCGCACTGCAGGTATTGAGGACTTGGATAAATTGTGTGTATAATACAGGAGCTTTTAGTATTAGAGTGGGCAGAAAACAGAAGGTTTTGCAGCTGTATTTATTGCCATTCACCTGTGACTGAAAGCCAGATTAACACAGCTCGTGCCCATTTCATTCTGTAGTTATAATTTTGGTAGACATTTGTGTGGTGACTGAAATGGTCCAGGTTTTTGCCTTTGTTTCTGCATGCAAAGCAGGCTGCAGGCATCCAGAAAGCTCAGGCTATGCACGTCCTCTGAGCAACATTCCCAGGAGAGGATGGGACCAGACAGGTCTGGCAAGTCTGTGCTCAAGGCAATCACTTCCTTTGAAATGCAGTCATCCTCCAAAATATTTTCTTGAAAGAGACATCTGAGGCATGTATTGAGAGAGAAGGAGGAGATGCAAATAAGAAAAAAAATCTTTAAATTTCCCATTGTCTTGCACACCACAAGTTCAGCCTTGCAGTTCTGTGAGATGTGTTGTATTTATATTTTATTGTACACTGTGTTCCTCTGCATCTGCTTTTCTGTCAGGCTTTTCAATAGTTCAGCTGAGCACGTATCATTGAATCAGACATTGCAGTCCTCAACCCTATTCAAAAATGGGTAAGAGACCAGGAAAAGACATAAAGTGCTTTTCTTATTTACCCTAGAATTCCACCAAAGCCTCCCCTACATATCTATACTTATATATATTATATATATGTAATTATAGGAATGAATCCTACTAAAAAAGAGAAAGAGTAGTGAATCTGTAATTTAACTGGGCTGTGGGAGAAAAAGTACAAACTGTAGCGGCCAGATACTTTCTGAAGAGGAGAACATTGTGAGATGAATGTGGAATTAATATGCATGACTAGTATTTCCTGAGCACAACTGCTGGAAGGGTGAATGCGTGATGCGGTTTTAGGATTCATCAGGATCCCTTCTGGATTGTGCAGGAATTGATTTCACAGATGGAAGGAAGGGAAAACCCAGGAAACTGATGTCCTTCAGAATTTGTGTATCAGTGTCCTTCTGAAGTTCATATGACTGATATTTTGGTGATTATGGGTTTTCAAAAACCAGTAAAAGCTGAAATGAAAAATATTCATAGATTCAGAAGACAGTCACTGAAATGGCCCAATTTAGATTACATGAAATAATGGTCAGTGGTCAGAGGGGTAGAAATATGATAGTTAGATGCTAATCTAGGATGAGAAATTGAAACCAGGTTTTTAAAATATAGTTTATGTAGCGTATTTGTCTCAAATAGAAACATGCTGGATTTTTTTTTTATGAGGCTGAATACCTTCAGCTCATTTATCTGTTATTTGTACATAGGTAATCCAAGGTAATTTCTTCCAGTTTAAAGACCTTGTCAGTGTTTTTCTGTTAACTGAAAGATATTTAACTTGAGGAGAAACAGTCAGTATATTTATAGTTAATTATCTAGCTTTGCAAGCCAGGATTGCCAGTGGGCACCACCAGCTGCTGAAAATCCTTTGGAGAAGGAGAACCCTCACAGGGCTCTGTCGCATGTGAGGTTCACTGGGGACAACCATTTGGTGAAATATTCAGTCGCCCTCCATGACACACTCAAATTCTGGGGGAGATTCTGAAAGGGCACAAGAAACAAAATGTTATGTGGGCACGCAAAAGGCTGCATGGCCAGGGATCGATGAACTAACTTGAAAATGTGAGAGTTTTGTAACTTTGAGTTCCATTCTATCAATAAGCTGCTGAAGAAAGAGCTGACTGATTTAAGAAGTCAAATACAACTTGAGAAAGCAAAGTTTTCCAGGATGAGACAGGATCCGTATCCTCACTGAAGTTTACCTCAAACATGGTGAAACATTAAATCAAGAAATTGAGAAATCTTTGTGAAATAAAGAGAGTTTATTTTAACATCAAAAAGTAACAGATGGAAAGGATGCTTTGTAAAGAGGCAGACATCCACAGGAAGAGAAGGTGAATGGAGCTTCAAGGCAGGAACACGTCTAATTAAATCTAGTAAATCACTTCCTCTTTATCAATAGGGGAGAACAGAAGAAGGGAGGCCAGGTGGAATGGCTTTACTGATGATGTAGCTGCCACTGGGAGAAAGCCAAGTTGCAGTTATAAAGGATTACATTTATTATTGGCTACTAGATGATAAATTTGTACTGATTTCCCCTGAAGAGAAAGTAGGCTAAAGAGACCCAAGATGTACTTATAAGATACAGATGTTGACTCAGTACAATGGATAAAAGGGTTCTCCTGTAGTGAGGAGAGATTAGCTGGACAGCATCCCTGAAGGTTGTACATTTAGCATGTGAACAGTGAAAAAATGGAGCACAATAACAATGGAAGATAAATTTGAAACAGCTGAAGTAGAAATGAGATCATATAGGACCCTTTCAAGGATACTTCTTTTTTTTTTTCCCCTTATAATGACCTTAGTGGACTTTCTTGAAAAACAGTAGTTTGTCATAAGCTTTTAGTTAGGACTGTGTTTAAAGTTACTTTAGAAGTATTGAAGAGATAAAACGCCTTTTGTTTTAAGGTTTGGCTTGAGTACCCAGTGGGTAATTCTTCCTTTACTGCTTTCCAAACAGGTGTTCTCCCACTTTGAAGCCCTGGCGCTGCCAGTGTCAAGGATCCCATCCAATAACTTCCCAGTTTTAAAACTTGTTTTGAACACTTTTCCTCCAGAACCACATGCTGCATGCTTAGATTTACCAGAATAAATTCACAGAAGTCAATGAAATTAGCCTTGATTAAACAGAGAAATCAGAATGTGGCTTAGGATGTTACAATATTCATTAAACAGCACGTAGATCCCCAGTGGATGAGAACTGCAGGTCTCAAGCAGAGCACAGCCAGGCACTTGCCTTCACACAGACTCCTCTGTCTGCCCTCTCTGCAGATCGTTACAACACCCTAAAGAAATTATCAAAGACTTCCAAAGCATGGGAATGACCCAGGAAATGTAGATGATGTTTGCAATGTAGATGCAGCTTGAGGATGCAGATCAAAGGCACTGTGGATGCTGGGATGTGGATGCTGGGATTCAGAGTTTGGGTTCACGCCCATTTTGTAAATGAGGCACATGTAGAATGCGTGCAGATGAAAAGTATCCTTTACCTGGCTTTTTTCCTCTATGCTCAGCTTCACTCTGTAAGTGATTTGTGAATGTCTGTTAGTCCTCCACAGAGATAAAGAGCCTTTTTTTCAGCATGCTACAAGCCAGGCACTGGTATTCTTTCCTATACATTGGACAAAACATTGTGGAAGAATCAGGACTTTAGCTGGTATAAATTAATCTCTCTTAATTCAGTGTGCTGCAAGTTATTTCACATACACATCTTACAATAAAACAATACTGAAAAGCACGGAGTAAATCATAACAAAACAATGGTAGTGGACTCTTTAAAAATTTGACCTGCAAAATAGAGTATTATACTGGAAACTTAAGATGGCCATGAGAAAAAAAAAATCTCAAACAAAGGAGCAGATGCACAGCTAGTTTAGAGAATTTATTGGTTTAGCTTTCACATCGAAATTAGCAGCAAAAGGAAAAGGTTCTTTACTCAGGAGAGTTCAATTTATCCATTGTTTTAACATTTTGTGCCCTAAGCTAAAGCCACAGTTCTTTCTCTTCGGAACAGATCCAGCAGATTCCAGCCGTAGAGCCTGTGGTTTTCGAACTCAAGAAGCTGTAAATTTTATAACTCTGCGCCCTGCGGTCAGAGCTGCTGAGTGTTGTGTCTGAAGTCAGGTGGTTGGTGTGTTAAAGGTAGACATTAAACAGTTCTGTTGAGGAACTGGAAATGTTTAAGGAGGTTGTTTGCCAGCTGTAAATTTGGGAGCAAATGCCAGTTGGCTGAAAAGATGCTGGAATGCATCCAGTTAAGTAGACTAGCGCTGGAGGTCTTTCCAAATTTGTTGGTCTGATAACTTGGCTGAATATGCAGACTTCAGTTATTGGGTTGTTAAGAAAGGGCTTTATAATGAATGTTTGAAAATACGATAGAAAACTTTTTATATGCTCATTACTTTGGCAAAATTGCAACTTTGCAATAGTATTGCATTCCTGATGGAAACTCAGTTGAACATTATACATTGTGTACTATTTTTCAGCTGAGTGCCAGGGACTTCAAAGCATATGGTTTTCTGCCCTGCAATATTTTTGTCTCCAATACTATTCCTTAGTTTGATTTTGCCCTTTTTCTGTGTAGCTGGGATGATACAGGAGGAGAAACACCTGACTGTGATGCGGCTTGTGCTTGGTAAACATTCCCTCTTGTAGCCTGCTGGCTGGGAAGGGGCTCTGGCTTTGGCTGCTGGCCAGGAAGTGGAGAGGAAGTTCCCTTCTCCTGCCTGTTGGAATTGTGGCTACTTCCCAATGTGCAAGAAGGGGGTGTAGCCCAAGGTCTTAAAATGTGTATGGCCTGGCTTGCCTGGTGTGCAGGATTTACCCCCCAAGCACTCACCCAGCTGCGAGCTCCTTGCACCATTGCATGGTTGTTCTCTGAAGGGATGGATTCTCGTGGGTCTTGTTCTGACTCGTCCCAGATCATTCCCTTCACTTTGCTGAAGCACCAGGAGAATATTGCTCCAACAGGAAAAAAACTGCCACTCTTCCCTTCTCATCCTCCCCCTTTCCTGTTCTGAACTCTGTGTTCAGAATGCATTCCATCTGTTCCTTCCCTCCACTGTGACAAAGAGCACTTTCAGAAGACAAATGTTCTGTCTAATACTTCAAGATATTTTTATTAGAAAACTTTTAAACTTTGCTGCTTTTTGGCCACTGGCACAGCACAGTTTTATGACAGCTGTCAGAATCAAATGAGATGAGGACTAAACCTTACACAAGGTTTTGTGGTATGGACAGAACCTCCTCCTCCTTTGACACAACTTATTAAAAGGCCAGACAGAATTTCAGCCTCTACACTTGAAGGAACACAGAGCACCTACTGAAATGGGAGAAAGTGTTTCTGGCTGCATAAGATGCCCGAGATCTGTGCTAATACCTTAGACTTGTAGGATGAGTAAAAGTAAATTACAGCATTTTGAGCTCTGGTCTGTAAGAAAAACCATGGAAGGCATTGTTTTAAATGAAGAATAGTATTCCAGGGCTCAGTTCTTACTGCACTTAACACATTTTTTTCTGAAGCACATGTTCTGAAGCTCTATGCTTCAGATATTTGTCTCAATTTGTCCTTGAGGAAGAACAGTAGATTGAACATGTTATTCCAGCCTGTTTTATCTGGAAACTCTAATGCTGGTGGACTTGGGGTTCAATATTCAAACTCTAGAACAGCTGTTTTAGCAGTTCAACTTTTTGCTATCAGCAGTCTGATAGATTTGTGAAAGTAAAAATTTATATAGAAGAGATGTTTTCCTTCATCTGAAGGGGCTGTTAAATCTTATCACATTTACATCAGATAATGATGAATAACCAAGGAAAAAAGAAAAGTCCTGAAAAAAGTTAGACTGGGAGTGGTTTGAATAGAGTACAGCAAACAGGGCACAGAAGCACACACTGGGGAAGGAGCCTGAAGTGGAACACAGAAGCTTTGTGAGATGCTCATTAGTGAGCCCCATGTGCTGGGAGCACTGAACACTGGGGGGGTTTCCTGGGAAGCCAGTAAGAGATCCAGAGATCCGGGGTGCATCTGTGCAGGGAAGAGAGGAGTTGCACAGCAGTCTCAATTCTCAGGTTTCCTAATTTCAGAGTCTTCCATATTCATCCTGTTCCTGTGAAATAACTGATATATACTTGCATCTCTGACTCGCCCCTAAAGCAGATCTGGTAATGCTATTTCTATCAAGATTTTTCAGTCAAAGTAGAGGTCAGTTAATCACTCTCAGATCTATTTCTTCATAACCTCACAGGTATTCTAAGGTGCTCATGAATTAAGCTTGGATGGCTGAAAAAATTCCCATGAAATACTGGATTTACCTGTGCTTGGAGGAATTTCTAATCTGAATCCTCCCAGGAGAAGGCACATACTCTACAATTCATTTGGAAGTATTTGCCTTTGACAGCCCTAATTGCTGTATTCTCAGTTTGGATCATTACTGAAGTTCCCTGACTGAAATAAAATCTTTGGCTACTAAGAATGGAAACTATAGCATCCGTTTTTCTTTCTTCTAGAAAAGTAAACACTGTGCAGTCCAGGTCCTTCATGTGTTCAGCATTATTGAGCTGCAGGTCATGTAAATTTGGTCTGAATTTTCACTGTCATGGGCAATTTCTGTTTTCCAATAGGTACATTTTCAGAATACCTTAAAACCCTTGGCTACATTTCAAAATGTTGTTATATTCCTTGGTCTTAAACAACATAAATGTGGTTTTGTTGCTGTTTTATGAAACCGGTCTATACAGAGATCAGTTCTACTTGTATGGATTGCTTAAGTGCTCAGGTCAGACATTGTGTAAACTTAACTGATAAGTTATTAATATTTTGAATGGCAATCATTAACATAGATTTGAATTGTACTTGAAATGCTAATGCTTCTCAAGAAACATATTTAGGAACTGACTGCACCTGCTCTTTATATTACTATGACAAGATCCATATCGGTGAAGAGTTAAAACTTATTAGAGCTCTGTAACTTTAAACTCCTGCACTGTTTCTGTTAAGTGTGGATATAAATGCACTTTGCTGCCAAAAGTTTCTGAAATAAATGTTAAGTAGAAATTTCTCCCCAAATTTAGGTGTGTCAGATGTTCATGCATCTTGCAGTGATTATAATTCAGTCTTGACATGAATACAGTGAATGAAAACTGCAATATAATTCACCACTAGAATAGTACACCCTTGAGAGCTGGGCTCTCTGAGTTAAATGAAGGAGATTGGTACTATGGTCAGTAATCACACTTTCTATAAATTTTCTAACACATTATGCTGAAATAGTGAATAAAAGATTTTTCCAATCCTTTTTTCCTCTATAGACACCCAAGGACAGGTTCTCTTCTACACTGAAGCTTTATCAGCTTCAATCACCATGAGACAAAATCCAGCTGAGGGTCTTACAGACAAAATTTTTCACCAGTCCACATAGAAGAGAGTTTTTTACAAGACAGAAACTTGTGTTTTTTACCCTCAGCCTCAAGAACTGGGGCAGCCATCTCCAGCCCCACAGCTGTGCTGCTGCTTTGCTAAAGCTTCTGCCAGGAAAGCATTTGAGTCCTGCTTGGTGGGCAAAGGCTTCCTCTTTGCTAGAGGGAGCAGCCTGGACTTTGCTTGCTGAGGAGTGGAGATGTGTCCTATCCCCAGCCCCCAAATCCAAGCCCTGGTGCAGGAGGCTCTGTGGGTGATATTCCACTGCTGCTGAGGGCAGTGCTGCTTCACTGACCCAGGCAGATGCCCCTGACTTTCAGGAGGGGACTCTTTGTTTCTGCACCCCTCTGTTAACAGGCCCTGCAGGTGTTGGTCCAGGCAATGCTTTGCTGTTTAGGAATTGCTTTGATAGTTTTTCCTTTGGGTCTTCTGAAAAGCCTCTCACAGGCATGCTGTGTGTACATATATTTTGTGCATATCTTGTTTAGTTCATCTTCCTTCAGACTGACAGAATCCTTTTTTTTACCTCTTCCCCCCACCTTTTTTTTTCTAAATAACCCCCAAATGTCCCTCTGTAGATCTTGTTACAAGGGAAAAATCCTGGGATTGCTTGGGAATATACATTTGCCAAAACCAGCATTGAAGACAAGACGTCTGTCAGAAAACGCAGCTACTCCTGGGTGACGGTGCAGTCTGAGTGCTCAGCGACCTGTGGTGGTGGTAGGTAACTCTCTCATTGCCAAACCTCTTCTTCTTCATTTTGTTTTTAAAGTATCTCAGATCTTTTCAGCTGCCTTTAATTTTGCAAACATGTATTGATACATACAGGGGGTGACACCGAACACCTGGTCCTTATTTTTTTATCTGATAACTTAGAACACAGAGGAAATAACTTTGTGTTGCCTTTATAGTAAAAAATATTCTAGTTGCCAGTGAGTCAGTGTTTTTTGTTTAGGTCAACCCATATGCATAGGATGTCTTCCTGTTGAAGTAATGTGGAAATTAATTATATACTTTGATGTTGTAATTCGGGAACATAGAAAGGAACCAAATAATTAGGAAAATTTATCGTATCTATAGAGAACAACCAAAGATTAAAATACTGTCAAGACCTCCACTGACAGCTGCACCCCCATCTTCTCACTGTTTAATTACCCGTATTTTAATTCTGCCAGTTCAAAGTCTGAAATTCCACATAAGCTGAGGGTTTCTTACTGCCATATTCCTCTTTTCCTGCAAAGACATCTATTTGTTTTTATAAATCCTGCATGTTTTGTCAGTAGAAGTAATTCTGGGATGTAATGAAAGCAAAAAACTGGCATGTGGGAAGACTGTAATACCAAAGGATAGGACTGGGTACTGAAGGAAATGCTCCTGTATTGCCAAAAATTTCAGGTGAAATTCAGGAATACCTTGCTGGTGTGTTATCAGAACTTCACAGCATCTCAGTAAATGGTTTATGGAAGAAAGATCCACCGGGGCATTGCAGCCATAAAATATGACATCTGTATTTTCTTCCTTCCCTTTAAAAGGCTGCAGCATGGATATAAAAGTGATGGAAACAGTCTTGTTTCCAGATTTGATTCACTGTGCCCACTGAACCATGGGTGAGGTGAATGATAGATCTCAGTTAAAAGATTAATCTATAAAATCACTTAAGGCATTTCTGTCATGCTCCTGCTGCTGACACTTGATAGCGTTTAAGGTACAGGGACCTGCAGAACTCTGGAGTCTGTAGAGATTCACTGTAAAAAGTTTACAGAATGTTTATTTGCAGTTTTCAAGTGTGTGAGGAGGGCTCTAAGCAAGCACTGCTAGTGCCTGCAGGGAATTAGGAGTTGGATAATTACTAATTTTTGTTGTGGGAAGAGTCCACAAATCTGCCATTTATAGCTAAAATGTTTTATCTGACTTCAGTAGTATCTGTGCTACAGAGAAGGAAATCAGTGTTAAAAACATGTTACCGCATAAACCCATATTTTATTTAGTTCAAGTCAATGGATTTGTACCAAGGATGACTTTAGACTTGTTTAGTTAAAATTGTTCCCTACTACTTTCTTCTCTTACATTTCGAATAAATGTTTATTACAGTGTATTCTTTTCTAACCCTTCCACAGGACACGTTACAGCAAAAGCAATTTGCTTGGAAGATCATCGTGCACGAGTCAACGCCTCCTTCTGTGGCCCAAGGACGAAGCCTTTAACTGAAACAAAACTGTGCAACACGAATCCCTGCCCAGCACAGTAAGTCCTCTGGGGTTTTGTGGCTGCTGGCTGTGCCCTGTGCCTGGCTGTGCCACGAAGGGAATCCTCCCGGGGGCACACGGGATTGTTTGCCTGCCGGATTGACCCCTCGTGCTCGGTAACGTGAACCAGGAATTGTTTAAGAGTTTCTGCCCAAGGCTCCCAGTAGGGTTTTAAGTCTGATGCCTGAAGCAGGGGCTCCTGAGGGCTCTGTCCCCGTGCTGGGGTGACACAGAGCAAATCCAGCTTTCTCAGGGGCTCCTTCTGCCACCTTTACTCATCTTGAATCACTAAGCCCATTTCCTGCGTAAAGTGCTACTCCCTGTGCGGAAGCTTGGCCCCACGACTCGCATTCCACATATTAGATTAGGTTAAAAGAGTCTTGTGAAGTGTAATTAGTGATTTTTGGACTATGGAAAATGTCCCACAGAGTATTGTGATGCCAAGAAGAGGACTATCTAAACCAAACAAGCTGTCAGCATAGCTCCTGGTGCCCACAGAAATAAATATGACGGCATTGCCTGTGTGAACAGTCCTATTTTTAAAAGATGTAAGAAAGGTGAGATGCAAAGGAAGACATTGACATATAGATAAGCACTTAGAATCCAGCTGGTCTAAATCAATTTAAAAACCAAGGGAGTTACACTGATTTATAGTAGCTGAAGTAGGGGTCCTTTGGAAAAAGAAAGTTGTGTGCGCATATAATTAAACACAGTATTATGTGTCTTAGGATATAAATGGATAAAGGACACAGTGTCCATTTTTCTTCTGCTGGTTATTTCACTTTTGGATTCCTGGCTTTGCAACCTCAGCATTATTTTAATTTCACATTAAAGATCAGAAAAGCTGTATTATGTTGGACAAGACATTTGAACATCCAGAAGAGGAGATTTTCTAAAGGAGTATGTTGAAAAAATTCAGTGTTTCAGTCAGTGGGAAGTAAATACACTTGAAGATGCATTGAAGCAGAAGAAATGGAGTAGGGGTCTAGACCTCGTGTCATCTGCTGGTTTTACTCTGGGGTGATAAAAGCAACAGTAAAAGCAGTTGGCTAAGCCTGCTCCCATACTTCATAAAATATCCCATTTAATGGTGTTTAATAGGAAGCATTCCCCATCCCCCCCAGTCCGGGAGAGGATGGTGGGGCAAAGCAAAAAGTTGCATATGTTCTGCAGTGACTTTGGTTTTACTTAAAAGTCCATACTTTGCAATATGTTGAACAAACTGAAAAATAGTCCAGTAATAGTTTGGAATTTCCTGCTCATTTAAAGAGTATAGCAGAATACACAAAGTCCAAATGCCAAATTACACACTGTGACCACAGAACGACAGAGATAAGGTTTAAGTAATGGTACCATGTGACATGAGAGCCCCATGTTACTGCTTCAGCAGTTTCTTTAGATTGCGTTTAGCCACATGATTTTCTCAATACCAATTTTAAGTAATCTTTGTAGCCAAACACAGTCTTTTCATATGCAACTTATCTTCTGCCAGGACTATTTTTATCCAGTGAACACACACATGTATTGTCTGTGATGTCTCCAGGAGTCTTTCTGTTCTTTCTGCTTACCTTTGTTTTGATGTGGCATTATTATGCTATAAAGCTCCACCCAAATCAGATTTATTTATATAAATATAAAATAAACACACAAAATTTCTGTCTGTTAACCTGAGATCCTGATGTATTTTGAACATCCACTGATATATATTTACCCTGAAAATGCTGGATATCCATTTTGACACACAGTGCAATGTTTTCATACTGAAATCACAGCTATTCTGTGATTTACTACTTTAAAACAAAATTAATGAGTTGAACCCTAAAAAGAGTACAAAAAGAAAAGATGTAAAATCCCCAAGCACTTCCAGGGAAAAACCGTTAAACTCACTAATTAATTATTCTTAAAATCCTTAGGATACATTAATGCATGGAGGATCTACACGTAGGACCATGCCTTAAATTAACAGGTTGCCATTCAGCTGAGTGAAACTGTGCCAGGATATCTCTGCTGAGGAATCTGCCCAGAGACTCACAGCATGTAATATTTCCCATAAACCCAAGACTGCCAACAGGAGAAAAAAAATGTAGGATTAATAAATACCATGGAGGAAACAAAAGAATGCTTAATAGCCAGCAAATAAAGCAAACCCAGATACACCAGGCAGAACAGGCAGGGGAAGGAGGTGACAGATGAGATACAAGTGTGTCAGTTTGGGGACATAAAAGAGGCTCCAGACTTGTAAAGGTCAGTGAGGAATAATTGCTGCATAAGAACAAAGGCTGATTAGTCTGAGTGGGACCAAACTACTGTCCCACACAGAAAGGCACCAGCACTGCACTCTGTTGTTGTTGGATTTCAGAGCTGCCAAATCTGGTCATAATTATTTAGCTATTTGAGCTAATGAAAGATACTCTTGGATCACGGCCCAGATAATCTTGGAAAATGGAAGTTTACTAGAGGACATTAAAGGAGGCTTATTGCCCTCTCCTCTGTGAAGAGGGGAACTTTCTGGGCAGTTATGGTGAATAAACTCTTAAAATGAACACTTTTGGTCACTCTACCAATGACCATTGTCAGAAAGATCAAGACAAACTAATTAAAAGTTGTAAAATGGATTAAAACTCTTTTCCCAGAAGTTTGTCGTTCAATGGCCCAAATATTTATAAATCAGACAAAAAGGAAACTTCTGACGTGTTCTGGAATTACATAATGACTGACTTTTCACATTAATATTTCTTTGTCCTTAAATTAGTGCCTTTTACATTTCTCACTACTTTTGGCAGTTCCCAAAGTTGCTAGACACTGAGAGCTGGGATTTCTTCAATTCCCAAAGACATTTTTCAAAAATAGGCTTTTTATAAATTTTTTTACAAATTAAAATTAGCTTTGTTTTTAGGCAAATGTGAATAGACAGGCAAGTGGGATGCTGTGCATCTTTCACACAGGACAAAAAAAGCTTTCTTGTCATTAAAACTGTATGTTAGCACCTATCCCAGTGGTCACAGGACTGATGCTGTGAGAAACTGGAAGCAGGATAGGCCAAGTCAGATGTGAGACAAGAACCATTTCCATGACATAAATTATTAAAAATGCATCAAACTGTTTAAAAATCTTCAGTTTAATTTCAGTGCTGGGTCTTTGAGTAAGATTTCTCAATGAGTAATCGTTTAGTCATTCATAATTTCTTCTGTTTCTTCACTTGTCTTTTCCTGTCTGGCCATGATTATGGTCTTACACTGGAAGCTTTCAAGGACAGACACTTGGTTGCATGTTTGCAAAGTGTCCCACAAGGGCTGGGGACCCACTCAGTGCTTCAAGGATGGAAATTGCGAGCAGCTCCTGGCATTTCAAAACCGAACTTAGCCAAAGCAATTGGCAATAACCCCTCAGACTCTGTGTCACTTGAGGGACGTGACGTGTAGCTGCAGCGTCCCTGTACCTCGAGCACACATTGCCCAACAGCTTGTGCTGGTTAAATTGCCTCTGTTTTATTTAGATTCTACATCAACTGTCTGCCAGATTTATAAGTCTGAGGACATGAAAATCATTGAGTGAGAGAATCATAAAGTCACAGCATGCTTTGGGTTGGATGGGACCTTAAAGTTCATCTCGTTCCACCCCCTGCCACAGGCAGAGACACCTTCCACTATCCCAGCTTGCTCCAAGCCCTGTCCAGCCTGGCCTTGGGCACTGCCAGGGATCCAGGGGCAGCCACAGCTGCTCTGGGCACCCTGTGCCAGGGCCTGCCCACCCTCAAAGGGAACAATTTCTTCCTTATATCTAATCTAAACCAGCCTCCTTCAGCTTAAAGCCATTCCCCCTTTTCCTTGTGCATTCCCTTGTGAGGAGTCCCCCTCCAGCTCTCTTCCAGGCTCCTTTCAGGTACTGGAAGGCTGCACTTAGGTCACCCTGGAGCCTTCTCTTCTCCAGGCTGTACAACCCCAACTCTCTCAGCCTTTCAGAGCCTTTTCATTTCCTCAAAACACCAGTGACAGGACTGCTGCCTTTAGCAAGCAAGTTCTTTTTGATGAATATGGGCCAGTAAGGTTTGACAGAAATGCCAACATTTGTCACCCTGCGTGAGTGAAGTGAATCTCAGCACAAAGATGGTCGGTACGTACTCAGCTAAATTCTGTCTGATCTAATTACATCTTCTGATTATATCTTCTATATACCCAACAGCCTCAACGGCAGCTTCTCTCTCAGTCCCTGTGGAATTCCAGATTACAGGTCAGATTCAAGCTGGTTCTAGAAGATAAAAGCTATAAATAAACAATACTTGTTTTTTTGATTGTGTGACTTATATTTCATCCCTCGGAGAAAGTTCCGTGCTTTGAAAATAGACTATGTAACTGCAGCTTTTTGATTGCTTGAACAGATACCAGTCCCGCAGGAGACAGACTGAGCAGGATCCCTGGATAATTCACATTTGATAGGTGGCTCGTTTGCATTGATTTTCTAAAGCTAATTGCACTCCTGTGTTTGTAACACACGTTTCCTCCTTTCAGCTGGTCAGCAGGAGAATGGAGCACGTGCAGCAAATCTTGTGGAGGGGGACAGCAAAGTCGTCTCATTCAGTGTGTGCAGAAAAGGGCTTTCCAAAGGGAGGAGGTGGTGGCCCATTCCCTGTGTCCTGTCAGCACTCCAGCACAGGTGCAGGTGTGCAGTAGTCAGGACTGCCCACCCGAATGGAGCCCTGGCCCATGGTCTCAGGTAATTTGGAAAAAAATGTACATTTTTGTCTGCTGCCATAATGAAAATACTGCAAAAAACTCTCCTCAAAAAGAAGAATAGTGCAACCTTTGTGGAGATCAGTGCTTTGCAAGTGGCTTCATTCATGAAGATAACATGTAAACCATGTTTGTGTAAACATGTAACCTAAATGTGCATTGTAACCTGACATGGTGGTGGTCCCGAGGGGTCCAAGGACTAGCTCAGGACCCCCGGGAGCAACACGTGTCAAGAGAACATAGGTAAAAGAAAGAAAGGCGCTCTTTTCCATCGGGATCAAATCCTCAGGTCTTTATTTGGTGGATCCAAGAAGGAGAAGAGGCTGGAGGCCTCCAGAGGACTCCTTTTGCCCCCCCCAGGGAGGAAGGGGCAGGGGGAACGCCCCTGCCAATGAGGTACAGGCTCCTGTAGGGGGTAAGGTAGGATTTCCAGGTAAGAGGTGTAGGATTCCAGTGTTACAACATCCCCACATGTAAGGACAGGTCCAGACATGTATACCCAGTGCAAAACCTATTAATAACATATCAATAATCTAACTACATTTGTGCAATACAACAGTAACCAGCCTTCAGAAGCGCTGGCACATGAGGGCTTGCTAGAAGCGGGCATGTGGTGTTCTTTTAGCTGCATACAAACAGATGGGCAATTCTTTCTGGATTCATAATTTAAGGCTCTATGAATTCTTCAGACCAACAACCCTCTATGAGATTACTTCCCAAGCAATATTAACTTCTCTTGGAGATGGCAGGCAGTCAAGGAATGAAGCAATACCTGGGGTTAGAGTTGCATATTAATGCATACGCGTGTATGGATTGTGGGTTGATAAATCTGAGATTTACACATTCTCACTACTCACTTCTGTGCTTTGCCTTTGTTAGAGTAACTCTCCCTGAAGCAGTGCTGCTGCAGGTATTGCCATGAGGTGTGCACACCCTGCTTTACACAGCTGCCTGACACTCAACCACCTGAGCTAAAAACCGCACAAAACTCAGCTCTGCTCCATCTTTCACTGCTGTTGATGCTGTTCATGTAAGGCTAAATGAAGTACTGACACATCTGGGATTTAAGAGAGAGCTGACAGTACCCTTATAAAAGGAGCTACATTCATTTTATTTTTCCATCTTCATTTAGTGACATTCAACATGGATTTCAATTAGCTGAAAAATGTATTGCTTACATGTTCTGTTCTTGGTACTGTTACTCTTTAGGTGTTCAAGAACCTCTTGACCTCAGCACTCCCAGCTGAGCATGAACTGCCCTTACAGGAGTGCCCATAATGCACCGTAACAGATGAGTAACTACTCAACAGTCTATCACAACACTCAAAAAAGAACTTTTTCTTCCAGTGTATCTGAAGGAAACCTGAGTGTGACAGAAGATTATATAAACTAGGTTTTCAAATGCATTCACCCTTTCAAACTTTCTTTCCTCTAAGACAAATAAATAAATAAGACAATTACGAAAAATCCGTTTTCCTCCTCTTTAAGAGGTGTAAAATTCAAGTTGGGATTTTCAAATAAGCCCATAAAAATTAAGTTCACCAGTGCTGCTGAAATGTAGTGAACAGGCCTATTGAGCAAGTCAGTAAAGATTTTAAGATTCAGCTGAAAACTGTTACATTTCAGACTTAAACATATTAAGTGGAAAAAAATGTAAAATCATGGAATCACAAAACAGTTTGGGTTGGAAGAGACCTTAAAGCTCATCCAGTCCTGCCCCCTGCCATGGGCAGGGACACCTTCCACTGTCCCAGGCTGCTCCAAGCCCCATCTGACCTGGCCTTGGACACTTCCAGGGATCCACGGGCAGCCACAGCTTCTCTGGGCACCCTGTGCCAGGGCTTCCCCCCCCTCACAGGGAACAATTTCTTCCTAGCATCTAATCTAAACCAGCCTCTCTGCACAAATCAGTGCCATTTAAAATGAAAAGATCGTTTTATTTGTTTGGGAAAGGATTAAACCCACAGATTTTCAGCATGCAGGTATTTCTGTTACCTCCTCAGCACAACTGTGCTTTCATGAAATCTTCTAAAAACATTTGTAATTTGATACACGGAGTGATTCTGCCTTGGAACATGCCCCATAATTATTAGTAGAAAGAACAGTTAGAAGAGGATGCAAGAAGGTAGGAAGCTGGCAGCATTATTTCAGGGCTCTTTATGTCATTTCATGACAAATGGCTCATTGAGGCATTTTGTTGTATGTAAGGCACTGAAAACCACAGCATATCTGTTCCACTGAACCACGGCTCAGCAATGCGTATTTATTCTGGTGACTCGTCCTAAGCTGCAGTTGGCAACTCAAATATCTCCTTAACCATTGTCTGCATCAGATTCTGTCTTGTGGTGAGATTCCTTTGGTGCAGGAGTTATGTATCAATTCCCTGGGCAGTTTTCTCTGCCTCGATCTCATCCCTCTAGGCCAAGGTGAGGACAAAATGACAAATAGCCGAGAGCATCTTGCCATGGGAGATTCTGTGATGAGAGCTTAGGACCAGCTTTCAACTATGCTGAGCAGGGAAAAAAGCATTTTGCTCACCAAAGCATTTTGCTCACAAGTCCAACTTAGCTCATCTACGGAAGAGAGATGTTATTTGTCTGTTCTGCATAGGGGCTGAGAGAGTTCACAGCTTACATTAAGAAAGCACTTAGAACAATGTTTTAGAAGTGACACACAGATGTTACTGTTACTTATTTACCAACAATTTCAAGTTTACTTATATCATGATGGCAGCTGCACAGCACATTAGCCATGCATTCTGTGCTCTGCTGGAAAATGCAAATAATGCCAATTTTATTTCCTCCAGTTCAAATAAGTGTTTCTTTCCATCACAGTGCTCCAAGACTTGTGGGAGAGGTATTAAGAAACGGGATGTCTACTGCAAGAGTACTGGCTCTCCTGAGGTGAAAATCTTGCCTGAAAGCATGTGCAGCACAGACCCTAAGCCTGAGTCCCAGCAGGCCTGTGTGCTCGGACGCTGTCCCAAAAATGACCGGCTCCAGTGGGTTATTTCTTCCTGGAGTGAGGTAAAGTGGTGCAGTTTCATGGTTCACGGCCTGCCCTGGCTGCTCTTGGAAATGTTGGCTCTGGGACTCACACAAACCACAGGGAGGAAAGAAAGCTGAGCTGTCATTAGAAAATCAGGTGTTGTAGGCGAGGTGCTGTAAACCCCAGATGTAGACAGATGTACCCCAATGTCTTTTTTAGTCACTGACTTGAGTTCATATTTCAGTTTACACTTTACAGTAGTGGGCTTGGTGGGATCAGTTCTGTGATGCTTTTGTAGTGCAGAGTTTGGGGCATGCTGCATGTCACACGCTCCCCTTTATGTGCATGTGTTTGTGAGGCTGCAGAAGCTGTGCTTTGCCTCTGCAGTGCTCAGCCTCCTGCGGGCCCGGCCTGCGACAGCGAGAACTCAAATGCGGCGAGAAAAGCACCCACGGGAAATTGCTCACCTTCCCTCAGAGGAGATGCAGGAACATCAAGAAACCAAACACCAACCTGGAGGAAGCTTGTAACAAGGGAGCCTGTCCATCCCAGACGTTGTATAACATGGTGTCTGGCTGGTACTCCTCGCCCTGGCAGCAGGTAGGAATGGGAGATCAGAGGTGGGATGGCACAGAGGAGCTGCCTCCAGTGCTAACAGTCCCCAGGGGCCTCCTGCACAGAGCCATTCCCTAAGGAGGACCACACCACTCAGCCACTGAGGTGGGATGCAGCCGTTCCACATCCATCGTGTACTGTGGTGCAGCTCCTTTCTTTGTCCTGAAAATGAAGAATGTCACCTAAAAATGTTTTTCATGCTTGAGAGGCATGACATTCCACACTCATTTTCCAATGCTTTCTTCTCAGACTTCTTCAAAGTGCACTGTGGTTGAACTACTGCATATCTCTATGCACAATGCATTTGAGCATCTGCATAGATTGCCTGGAATTCCCTAAATACTGTGATTAATTGTGGGATCAGTCTGTATTTGTTTCTACATTCTTGCAAACAAGCTTCTGTATTTCTGGAACTTATCTGCTTTATGAGTCATATATCAATGAGACACGCACTCATTTAATAATATTTACATGAAACAATGTATGCCTGACAGTTGCAATCAGATGAAAATGATCACATTTATCTTAAAGACAACTTTTCATGAAACACATACAAGTAAAAGGCTTATTAATTTTAAAATACTTCATAGCTCTTCCTGCAGACTCATAGTGGTTTTCCCCAGATATTGCCATAATTATGGTTCCAATGGGAGTTTTATCTTTGTTCAGGCAGCAGGGCTGGGCCCAGAGGCTCAGAGATCAAAAGAAATCAGTGCAGACAATCAGGAACAGGTTTCTAAAATGTTCAGTTTCTGTCTCGATGCCTAAGTAAGGAACCAAATTTTCAGCTGAGTCCTTAAATAACCAAAAGACGCACACATCTTTGAAAAGTTTGCCCTGATGGGGATTGGTGAACAGCAGCACATCTGATTCTGACCTCTCTTGCTTTGAAAGTCTCATCCAAGGCCCTCGAAAGCTCCCTCTTTGGCTTTCAGGGGCTCCCAGGGTCTGTGCAACAAAAGACAAGGTTTTGTTTTCCCCTCTGCTCAGTGCACGGTGACCTGTGGCGGGGGAGTGCAGACCCGGAGCGTGCAGTGCCTGCGCCAGGGCAGACCAGCTGCTGGCTGCCTGCCCCAGCAGAAGCCAGCAGTCCTGAGAGCCTGCAACACCAACTTCTGCCCAGTCCCTGTGAAAAAAGGTAAAACTCAGCTCCAGATGCTGCAGCAGTCTTGGTTGCTTAGAGTTCTATACCCAGCAAACATCACCTTTTCGCTACACCGCTGATCTGGCCTGTTCCTTCATAAATGGCTTCTTCCCAGACTTCCAGGTTTACAGTAACTCTTTGATATTAACAGCACCTCTCTTCACCAAGTGGGCCCTCTTAAAGCAGACTTAGGAGTACAGCTGGCACTGGATATTTTAAAAACAGAGACACATTAAAAAAAAAAGTGTGTAAAAAAGTCATGCTGTTTGGTTCTGAGCTGCACCTTTATACTGTCTTGTTGAATAACACAGGCATTCTATGCTGGTACTGTTTTGTGATTAATAATAGCAGCTTTGGAACTAAGCAACAAGAATTTCCCATTTACTTTTAGTCTTTCAGAGTGCACCCAGTTCCTGGGATTCCAAAAAGTCCTTCTTTTCTTACTGCTTCTGGCCAGTGCATAACATGCAGTCAGGGAACATGAAATTAAGGTCTCTCTCCACTTTCATGTCTACTCTGTCCCTCCACCTCTTCAGTGTGAGAAGGGAGAGGGGAGCAAGAGGTTTTGTGCCACTTGGAATGATGGAATGGGAATTCTCTCAGCACCACCACAGAGAGGTGTATTACCCCATTCCAGAGATTTTCTTACAGAATGGTTACTGTTTGTGACCTCTTCCTAACTGCGTGAAAAAAGCTCATGGAGGTCCATGTTTGTCCCACAAAATCTGGTTATCCAGGTGTGCTAAAGCACTTTAAACAGTAACTTTCAAAATAATGTACATCAATTGACCCGTTACCTTTTTAGAAGTGGGAGTTGGAAGCCACCTCTGTAAAGCATAGGCTGGATTGCACGGGAAAGGTGGTAATGGAGCTGGGAGCAGAGGTCAGGCTCTGGCCCTGCATCTTGTAAACTGACATTAGCCAACCACCCCCACGTCTGCCCCAATTCCTGACATTCCCTGTGCACAAAACCCCCTGTGAAATGCAGTGAGATCCTAAGAGACCATTCTGCTGCATCAGCTCGAGACATGCAGGGTATCAGCCTCATCTATCAGGGGACCTGAATCCAAACAAGGATATGGAGATGAAATGGTCCTAAAAGGGATAAGTAAATAGTTCTGCTGTTTTTATCAGTAAATGTTGCTAACACTTTAAATTAACATTCCTAAAAGGTTCTGCTGTACTTTGGAGTTTCTGTATAACTTTCTTTTCTGTTAGGGTATAGCAAGGACTTTTCTTTCACCCCTGTCTTCCCCTGCTATATTTCATGTCTGAAGTACTGTCTGTTATTAATTTTGGCCTTGGCCTGTTTCTCTCTCTCCTCACATCTGCAGGAGCCCTTTCCCCTTTATTATACCTGGGTCGTCAGGCTCTAGAGATCAATTATCTCCTCGCTGCTCTCTAACTTTCTGTCTAAAGCAGCAAAAAGAGAGGAAACCAGCTGTGCTGGAATCACATTGAAGCAAATCAGTCTCTATTATCAGCCATGCAGCTCCAGCTCAGTGATCACAGGCAAGAAATTAATGTTTCAGGGAGAGTTTGCACACTTTCCTAGACAAACTGGGTCATTTCCATCCCTCTCTAGATGCAGTTACGGTCACCGTAACTTGTAGTAAATCCAGCTGCTTCAAATGAATGAAAATCTGAACAATTTATAAATGATTGGGTAAATAGAAATAAGGAACTGACTGCCTGATCCCCACCCACTGAATTTTGTGGGACTCTTTGTGTTCCTTCCAATAGTCCTTGGATTAGGTCCCAGTTTCAGCCATACCTCTGCAATATTAGCATTGCCCTCCGATCTTCAAAGGGGGCATAGAGATTTATTGACGTGGCCTCCTCAGTGCTTATACTTTCTTTTTAAACAGTAATTTCTAATTTTTTTTTTAAATTTACCCTTTCACAGCAGGAGACCTCCTTCCTGTCTTGATCAGAACAGCTTTCCTTCCTTTGTGTGGTGTGTGCTTTTCACCTGTTGTCCGCTTTGGGTCGTCCCAAATTCTGTCTGGTGGCAGCAGGTGAAGGAGTGAGAAGGCTGGTGCTGAACTCCCAGCTGGATCCCTCCTTACACTCCATGCAGAACAGAAAGGCAGTGCTGTGGAGTGGGAAGGCTGCAGTTCAGTCCTGAGCTCCCCAGTTCCTGTTCAAGACGAGTATTTTCTTTCCATACCATTAGAATTTAAAGACAAGCTCATACTTTTAAAACCTAAGGGAAAAAATGGCATATTTTAAAGAATTATTATTATTGAATTATTTTATTTTTCATTCAAATAAATTTGAGGATGATAAAGGCATACAAAATCACCTTTGCCATCATATGAAAGAGAATAAAAAAAGAGCAGTGATGATTAAACCAAAGAAGTTCCTATGGAGAGATGGAGATGCCTCCTGGCCCACGGAACGTGCAGAAGTTGTCTGTGCTCTGTGAGGGAGCATTTATCTGCTGTGACTCAGTAACTGGTCTGAGAATGCAGACAGTGGTGGCTAGATTTTTGTTCAGTCTCCTTGTAAATTCCTTTTATTGACCATGTAAACAGTAGTTCTGAGAGTTGAACACAATCTTTTCCCATGCTCGCAGGAGATTTCAGTTTAGCTATAAATTTTGCTAAACCCCATTGAGTCTTAATGCTCTCTCAGACATGGTGAATTTGTTTATAAATCACCCGTATGAATCATCACCCTGCTCTTTCAAAGAAACATAAACCATCCACTGCAAAAGTGGAGAGAGAAGCAGCTACAAGGTGTTTTTAAAGCAATGGAGCTGTGTGTATAAATGATATATGTACATAAACTGAAGAGAAATAAGATTTTAATTGAAAAATATGATTTGGCTCTATTTGTAATTAAAAGCTGGGCTTTTGAGAACTAACCTTGGTCAGGCAGTCTCTTCTCCCATTGCAGTTAATTAAGATTTTGCCAACATGGCATAGCTGAAGTCCTAAGAGCCTGACTCATGACACCTAACTGAAGTGTCTGAGAAAAGAGATTTCTGAGGTTCCCTGCAGAGTGGAAGGGAGAGAAAGAAGTCCCTCCGGAAAGCACTGGAATGCAAGCACGGAGCAGAGCACTTTGTGCAGGGCCCGGGCATTCCGAGTTCCATGAGTTCTGTGTGCAGGTAAACGCCACGTGATGATGATGATGGCAACCAGCAGTTGGCATCAAGCATGGAGCCGGTTCATTTGTACAAGTACCTGGCTTTGCAACAACGTTTGTAATCAGAGATGTAAACACAGATGGCTTTTTTTATCCTCTAAAGTGGAACTTCCTCTTTCTTTCCTGAGCTACAAAGTGTGCTCTAAACTTTTAAATTCCTTCAGCTTTTGACCCCCTCCTATAATATTAACTCTATCTCAATCAAGTTAACAAATCTCTGAACAAAAATTTAATGGCTTTTACATTAAAGCAAGAAACTAGTATTTCTGAGATGAAAGCTTGTTCATGTTTCTTCTTCTTTGAATCAAGTCACCCATCGTGTTTTCAACATTTCCAAATGCATACAAGGGTGTGGGATTATTGCCCGACTTGCAGACTTGCTAAAACAGTCTTACCATATTGCTTGGGTTTCTCTCCTTCAGATGATCCTTCTTGTGTGGATTTCTTCACTTGGTGTCATCTGGTGCCCCAGCATGGTGTCTGTAACCACAAATTTTATGGCAAGCAATGTTGTAAATCATGCACGAAGAAGAACTGATAGCAGCGTGTTATCTGAACCCTTCAGTGACAGGATTCTCTTCAATTTATGTTGGAATTATCTCTGCTTTGAGGCAAGACATGGTGCCACATAAACCACTGATGGAAGAGACATTTTTTCTAAGGGAATGTCTGAGGTGCAGTAATTGTTGGATATATGTTGAAAAAGGAATGTTTCTTTTTTTTTTTCTTTATTTGCTGACCTCACTAAAGCACAGGGTACTATGGATCACTTGAACACTGAGACTCGAGGGGAAGTTCTTCTTTCTTTAAAAGTGTAATTTTGCACTGTCACATGTTATGAGGAAGAAATTAAGGCAAGAGAGCCTTTCCTGGCTGATGTACCAGAATGCAAAGCAGGAGAGCTTGGGAGCTGGAGGAGGAAGGCTGCATCATGGCAGCAGGAGAGATCACACCACCAGAAGTGTGTCCTTTCCTATTTTTTGTGACTGTTGTGAGGGTGAGGAAGCTGTTTGCTGCCCTGGGGGGGACATCCCGATGGCTGTGGGCCGGAGAAGGCAGCATCACACTTGTGGCCACCAGAAGTAAATAGTGCACTACAAAGATATATGGTGCTTCTCTACCAGACTTGCTGCTGGAAAAGCAAGTTTTGCATCATGCTAATGTTTTTATAATTTTTGAAGAATTCATTTTCTGCTTCATGTAGGAACTCAGACGTGGTTAACTAGTAACTTGAAATGTATTCCTAGAAATATGCAGGTAGAATATTCGGACTCTTAATATTGCTGTGTTACAAGTAAAATAGAATTTCATACTTCAACTAACTCAAGGAACTCGGATTGATTGAGATAAATTGTTATGTTTTCAACTTTCTAAACTCATTAGATACGTAATTTTAAAATTTAAACTTGATATTTTTAAGTAGTTTTGTTTCAGAAGCTAGATTGTTTGAATGCCAAGATACTGAAGAATGTCTTCCTTCTAATCTCAAATCTCTCTGCAAATTACGATTCATCCATTACCCCAAGGAAATAACAAGAATATTACAGCCCATTAATTCTTGCTGGACTTCTCTAAACAGTTATTTATTCATGTTACGCAGAAGTAGAAAGCATGAAAAGATAAGTGGATTATTTACTCTTACTAAATAAAGGTCAATTCTATTTTTATACACTCTCCTAATACTCGTATTTAGTTCAGAATTCACCAGCAAACAAAAGAATTGTAAACATGCTGATCTTTGTGGCCATTCGGTATCAAGACGTTTGATGGCACCATACATCAAATGGTGCCATTCAGAAGGTTTCTGCATTGAAAAAACCCCGACCTATTTGCCAAACCCATTCCAAAAGAGAGCTGTGTCCTACTGTAATTTTCTGGGGAGTGCCTATGAGGGACATATTTATCTAATTCCACCCAATCCCACAACTTTGTTTGATGAATGTAGTTCAGTTTGAGTGTTTTTTTTAAAAGTATGGGTTCAGTGTAGGATTAGCCAGCTCAGCACTAATGCCAGACAGTGGTCACTTAAAATTAGCAGTTCCTTCTGAAACAATTTAAATTAAAAACATGTATTCTGTGATACTTTAGGAAATGATTGGAAACATGTCTCAACCTACACTGCTCTGTCTTGATACTGGACATTGTGTAATTATAACCTTTTTTCTAGGAAAACTACAAGGTTGTTTTTGTTTTGTTTTTATAATTATGTCCTTTTTATTATTTGATGTAAAATAATTAATTTATTAATGCATAGCTTTTCCTTTATATTTCTTTGCTCACTTCCTTAAGTGACAACTGAGGAAAGAAAATGGTAGTGTCACAAAGTATGAATTATGGTGTAAAAAAAGCAAAAACTATAAGTGTAATATTTAATTATTTTATAAGCTTTGTAATAAAATACTCTAACTGTTTCATCATATTTGGAATTGTAAAATTCATGAATAAAATATGGAGGTTATAAGTAAGTATCAAGTGCTGTAAGTGCTGTATGCATTCCCTTGCATCTGTGATTGTCCCATAAGGAGAAGGTCATCCCATTTTTCTGCTGCTGTGTAATTGGGAAATGTCTGTGAGCTGCTCTGTGGAGGGGCAGTGATGACAGCTGCCCACAGGAGAAGTCTGGACCCTGGGCAGTGGCCGTGTAGTCACCGTGGCTGAGGGTGACCTCCGTGCCCGGCCAGGCCCGGCCGTGGGGGTCTGGAGCGGGCGGGTGTTGGTGGGGAACAGAGGACCCGAGTGTGAACAGCTGGGATGATGGATGGGCTGGAGGTCATTCCTTTCAGGCGCCCAGAGCCAGGCGTGTGTGCTGGGGTCATGTGAAACTTCCCCGCTGCTGAAGGTCCCATTATCCCGCGGGTCAGGAATGCAGGGCTGGGAATTCAGCAGAGTGAATGTTCTGGAGGTGCCTTTTGAGAGCAGAAGGTGTTTCTCATTTGAATACTTACCCCACCATTGAAACAGCTGGGGTGGCCAGGCCCATTGCAGGCTCAGAAAGGCGAAATGGACAAAAATTCATGGTTTTATTTGCATAACAACACAAAGGCTAAACCACACAACAATACACGTGCAAGACAAACCTGAGCTGTCGCTCCTCTCAGCAAAGGCAGTGGGAGCTTGTTTATCCCAGAACCAGCAGGATTCTTCCCTGGTGTCTTTATCTGCAAGGTGGTATTCAAGATAAGGAACCTCACTCAACACAGCAGGAGGTTTTGCAGCCTCTCCCATCTGCCTGAGGATACTTGATTTTTCTAAAAATGGCTAAGAACTTTCCAAGCCAATCCCTGGGAGGGACTGTAGCAATTCACTGGATCATTTCAGATGTATTCTCCCACATATATTGGTGCTTTTCCTTTCATTCACAATCACTCAGTGCTCTCACAAGAGCCAGATATCCAGAGGGCTGTTGATAGAAATACTGAGATGCCTCTGACACAGTACAATCCAGTAAGCAATAATAGATCAGTCTGCTCCTGAAGGACTCCCAGCAAGAGCTCTTTGGAATGGGATTTGGACTAGTGATTTAAATAATTAATATGCCCACACAGGAATTCAGACTCTATAAACGGCTTAGTGTTTGGGGCTAGAATTTTGGAATTAAAATGAACCGATCGTTGTCAGTGAATTACAGTGTTGGAGGGGGATGTTGAAAGAGGAAATATTGCATAAAGATGTGCTATTGTGTGCTTGGATCCCCCCCAGATCCACAACTGTTTTATTGCTGAGCCCTTACAACGGTATTTGGTACACAAGGCTTGGCAGTTTTCTATAAGTGGATTGCTGCAAGGCTCACTTTATAAAGCAGAATGGGGTTTTTCACAAAGGAATAGCTCTATTTCCTGTAGTCAGATTTCATCACTCAGGTAAAGGATGCATCTGCCCCAAACTGAAACAGATATTTAATGAATAGCTTGATTGTGTAAATCAAACTCAACTCTCTCAGATGCCCAGAAGACATGAAATGCTGGAGACGGATGAATGTTTCACTGCATGTGGCTTTATGGTAACATGATCCATATCCCGTATTTCCTTTATTTTTCAGCAAATCCTATTCAAAAGCATCAAGAAAATAAATTAACATTATTATTTCTATTGTAATTGAAGTGCAGCCTTACTGAATCACTGGGATGCCATTCTGTTCAGGGTGTGTGCAAATGTCATGAGGGGCTCACAGTCCTGAGTGTGCAACAAAAAACTAAGGAAAAGATCACATTATCAGGGAGCTCATGGTGATTAGGAGGAAGAGTGCTGCTCATGGCTCACTGTCTGCGTGGACACTGCAGGACGTCTCCAAGGCAGCTCTGTGCAGGTAGCTCTCTGAAGGAGCAATACTGAGGGACTTTATCCTGACTTTGCTTTGAAAGCAGACATGAGGTGTGTTCAGTGCTGAGTCCTAACCAAGACAGGGACTGTCCTGAGATGAGGGAAATCCATGTGGATCATTCACCTGCCAGTGAGTGGGGACTGAGAAGTGAGGATTTGGCAAGGCAGTAAGCCTCCTCCTCGTCAAAAATGTCCTCAAATAAGGAGATGCAGCTTCCAGGAGATGCTTTAAATTCCTCCCCAGGCACTACTGTATGAACATCAGCCAAATCAAGCTGACCTCCCTGCCTGCTTCCTGCACACTGTGTGCCACTTCTGTAGATATTCTCCATCCCCTGCTCTGCAGGACAAATCCAGGTCCAGGCTGGGCTGGAATGCGTCCTTTGATGTCCTTCACCTTGAGCTTCCCAAGAGCACAGTCAGTGGCAGAGGGGCAGTGGGGCTGAACTCATCCTCAGCCCTGCAAAGGGCTCTGATGCAGGAGGTTACTGACAGCATCTGCCTCGCAGTGCCCAGGGGAAGCCACAGCCTCTGCCTGGGGCACAGGGAAGCAGAAACACACTCTGGCCTTCCAGCAGCCAGTGCACACCAGGCAGGGCTAAGGGAAGAGGTGCAAACATCTGCCAGCTGGGCTGAACTAGAGACAAATTCTGAATTCCTCAATTCCCAATATAATGTAGTAACATCAAAAGCAGTTTTCCTTATGTTCCCTGAAGAAAAACATCTATTAGAGGACCTATGCTTAAAGCTGCTAAATATTTTATGTACTTTCTGTTTAATAATAAGAATTATTCAGTCATTAACAGAACCTGTTATAATTTCTGGATTTTGCCAATGCAGGCAGGAACCTTCAGCTAAGTTCCAACTTCCAGGCTTACTTTGTAAGCATTAAATCAAGCCCTTGTCACCATACATGTCAGCCTTAACACTGCAGTGTGCCTACTGCAACTAAAGACAGATCTTTAGTATCCCTTGGGCTGCCAAACATTAATTTATTATGTTCTGTTGTCATAATGTTCACTAATCCTTTCACAATAACACATCACAGCTGACAAAAAAGCTCATTCAAGAGGAATATGGAAGGGTTTTTATGGGAAATGTTTCCTAGTGAAGGTCTTCCCTGTGGAGACCAAAGAGATTTTGGAGGAAAGCATACACAAGAACTTCCTCTTTGGGATCTTCACCTTCTCAAATCACCACAACATCTGAATTTGGTCAGTCTGATAGGACAAACTGAAGGGATTCTCCCCAAAGCAGGAATGCCCTACCAACTCTCTGCTTCCATGGAAATAAGGGTCCTCTACTGTCTCTGTTTAAAGAGAGTCAGGATATCTATTAAAGGAATTTTCACTTTCAGACTTTAACTGTACAGCTCTGCCCATTGACAATATTTTAAGTGGATCAGAGCATTTCACTCTTAGAGAGATATTGCCTGTCAGCAGAAAGCTCATCAGCTCAGGTTTTGTAAAAATAAACTGCAGATGCCAAGTTGCCTAGAACTGCCATGACTTACTCTGGGTTTTGCTGGTGTGTGGGGAAAAATCAACCAAGACAGACAATAACAGGCTGTAAGCACAGCCTGTAAGCTCTTCTCCCACTAAATATGGGATATATTTCTTCAAACTGTATCATTTCCCACAATTTCCTTTGGAGGGGTTTGGTGTCCACTTCCAAAATACTAGTTGCAAACCCAAAATTGTGTATAAAAAATTTGGAACATCTCATTTGAAAAGCATCCAGCTATTGATTGAGGCTGTCAGGCAGCGTAAGGGCTGCTGTGATATCCACTGACCATGTTACACAAACCCGAGCCAGCCTTGTGTCTGTGGCCACTTAGCAGCCAATGCTGACTTTTTATTTTGCTGCTTCTCAGTTGCAATGGAACTTTTAATTAAAATCATGAACTTGGTATAAGGTTATTGTTCAGGTAAGCTCAAGTGTCAGGATTAGCCTGCTAATCTCCAGCTCCAGCAGACCTGTGTGATGCTTGGCACATGGACTGGGGAGCAGAGCAGCGCAGCTCCCACAGGCTGGTGCAAACACTGAGCTCTCTAAGGCACGTTGTACATCTGTCCCACTCATCAGCCATTCCATTTGCTCCTTAGCACGGTGGCTCTACCCTAGGACTTGCGCATCGCTGAGAATCCTGCCCAGTTTCACCAGCCATGCTACCAAAGAGTAAGGCAGAGTAAGGCAGAAGTAAGGCAGTGGTAGAAACAGTAAGGCAGAGCTAAAGTGCCCCTGCCTTCATGCCTCAGTGCAGGTTGGGTGAGAGCCCTGCGGAAAATACTTCATCTGAGGATGCAGAAGTTCACAGAACTGCTATCCCTGCCCTCTGGCAGTGGGAAGCCATTCCCCCATGTCCTGTCACACCAGGCCCTTGTCCAAAGTCCCCCTCCAGCTCTCTTGGAGCCCTTCAGGTACTGGAAAGCAGCAATAAGGTCACCCTGGAGAGATTCTGGGTGTTGGTGCAGGTATTTTTACCTCTCCTACAATCTCCTGTGAATTACCAGTTTTGAATCTTTGACCTTCTGTATTGACTCTGCTGTAAGGTGGCAGATGGTGTTTTTGCAAGTTCTTCACTTGTGCTGAGGAAGGAAAAGGAGAAGTGGAACAGAAAAGTGAATCCTATTTGGACTCACTGATTCTATGCCTGTGACATAGCAGCCTGCTGAGGTCAGAGACTGGATTTACTAAAACAAGTGATCTTTCAGCCCTTTAAGCGCTCTGCCTCTCTCTAGATTTCTATACCCAGTATCCCCTTTGGTTAAATGGTTCATTTCATTTAGGGCAGGAAAAACTCACACCTCATGTCTGTATAAGGGCAGGTGCTGTGGGGTCCTGGTGTTAATGTGTCATCGTACTGAGAACAGCCCTGATCTGCTGGGAGATCATGACTTAGAGGGAAACTAAAATGCTTCTTTTAGTTCAGATTCTTCTAATCAGGCCAGTTTTAGAAACTGGTACCCAAACTCTTCTTATCCACATATATACAATAAATATTGTATACCTACAGGCTGTTTATTTAGATCTTGTTTTATATAAGGAACATAATTAAGGTGGAAAAAAACCCCGAACTGTTCTGTATGTGCTATGTCTTCTTATCAGGAAGCAGCCAGACTAAAGTAGTTCCCCAGCTTCCTAGATTGCACAGTCCCACTTTGCCCAATAAGAGTGCTGCAAAAACTGGGTTGTTCTTGGTGCTGGCTTTTGTAAATGCTCTTCCCTGAATTTCTCATTAACCTTCTGAACCTCATGCCTACTGGATGGATCCCAGCCAGCATCCTCCACCACCAAAGGACTCTTTGAAAGGAGAGTTTGCACCTCAGGTTCCAAATTGATTTACTGTGGCACGCTAACTACACAGAAGAAGAAGGCAAACAGTGGATTTGCCTTTTTAAAAACAGCAGTTGATTAAAAAATAAAGTACCAATAATGTGAGAATCATATTGTCCTGAAACCTTCAGACATTTTGGCACATAGCTCTGTCTCTCTCGGACAATTGCATCCCCTTTTTCACCGCTTCCCTCCTCCTGTTCCAGAGCTCCCCCCTGAAGCCATCGGGGGCTGGGAGCAGAGTGGGTTGTGAAGTGTCCTGGGATAATCCACTTTGACAGGGAACTGTGCTGATTAAAAGTTATGGCTTTGGAACAGCAAAGCTCCCACTGCTGTCCACGTAAAAGTTGCTGCTTTCTATTTAAACCTTAACAGTCAGATCTAATCAAGAAAAAATAAGGACATTTTTATGAATTCCATGAGAAAAATTCCCCTCAGGTGTGGGTTGCATGGTTTGATCAGCTGCAGTATCGTGTTTTAGTGTTTCATATTAATCTGGCCAACTCTGAGCCAAGAATTCAGCTTTCAAACTTGCCTGACGGCCAGGCAAAAACATTTTGGCAATTTGTTATTATTTCAGCTAAACTTGCAATATGCAAATTAAGATTTATGGCAAATGAGGGCTTAAAACTATGCATTTATCTCCACGTGGAAAAGGTATCATGGAGTTGCAAGGTGCCAAAAAATACCAGAGCTGGGCAGAGAACAGGCGAATTACAACTCCCAGAAGGCACTGGAGAGCTGTACATCAGCATTTGGTGTCCTGATGACAGGAAACAAACTATTTCACAGTCTGAGATTTTCTGGAAGATATGGAGTTGACCCAGCCCTCAGACTAAGTGTCTCATTTCACTGTTTCCAACGGAAAACTGTTAAAGTGTCAGGTAAATCTGGGTTTTTCAGCAAGGCTGAACTAAAAGAAAAATTATTGTTTCATGGAACATAAGTATCCTGTTGAAAATACAGTGATGGGAAAAAATTGATTAAGTACAGATAACATTCATATTCCTTTCTATTCTCCCATCCTCTCCCTCATTTTTCCATGCAGAAGCAATTAAGATCATTCCCAGCCATGTGGCAATTCAGCTTTGCTGCAATCCCAGTAAGGCAAAGAGACAAGCCACTGCCAATTCCCGGCCTCCTCTTCCTGGGGTAGTCCAGAGGAGCACAAACCATGCAAGTCAGATCCAGAGGTGCTCTGGAGAGATGCATTCGTTGCTGTGTGGTCTAATTCCTTGCCCTGTATTCTGCAGAACTGAAGACAATAGGATGACACATGGACTGGAGATAGATCTGTGCATACTTTCCTTCCTAAGTCAGGGTTTCCAATGAAAAGCATTGGAAAACTGAGATACATGCCCAAAGTTCAGCTCAGCCTGAGCCTTGGGGTCCAATTTTTGCCTCAATCAGAAATAACTTCCCTAAAGTTAAAGGATTCATAACCACACAACATCAGTGCACACAGGCCAGACTCAAGCCACATCTGGCAACAAGGGCTCCAGCATGAAGAATGTTCAGTCAACAGCACAGATTTTTTCTCAGTCTGTCCCCTCACATGCAAACCAGAATTTCCAGATTCTGGAAGCTGTTTTGCCTCACTGCCCTAGTTTAGTGGAAGAGAAAAGCAGCTTTCATTACCCACCTTATTCTCTATTTTTACCCAGCTCCTAGGACTATCTCACAGAATTGAAAAACTGTTTGTGAGGGACTCATTCAAGCAAGGCTTGGACTCGGCTGATATAAATACATAATTCTGACTCTGAGAACAAAACTGGTGCAACCAAAGGGATCCGGTGTCCAGGGCGAGTGGGGCTGGGTTTGCTCAGCCCTGCCCTTGCAGCGGCAGCTGGTGCCTGCTGTGGCTGGGGAGAGGGTGCTCTCCAGTGCCCGAGCGGAGCAGGGCACGGCAGCGAGAGCGGCGAGAGAGCAAGTGCAGAGCAGGGAGCACACCATGTGTGTTCTTAGACAGCCACCTAGCGAGCTTAGGGGGAATCAAGAGCTCCAAGAAAATCCCGTGAATTCTCACAGAGGATGGAGTTACACTGCAAATACAGTGCTAAAACAGTGCCAAACTTCACTGTGCAGTGCAGAGGGGCTTTGCCTCTGTCAGGGCACTAGCAGAGAAAAAGCGTGCTTCGATTACTGAGCTGTGAGACAAGATTTACCATCCCTCTGTGATTCTCAAAGCGAATGTTTGGGGAAGAGTTCAAGTATTGAAAAAGATGTCTGAGGTTTAAGTGAATTTCAGAATTTTGTTCAAGAACAAGTGTACATATATATGGTTATATATATAAATAAATATATATGCACACACATATATATATATTTATACATACATATATATATATATATATACAGACACATACTCACCTTTTAACCTTTCTCTTACATACCCTTTGCAAAATCAAAACATTGCTGTTGACTGAAAACAGGACGTCATGGACATCATGCAATATTAAAAAAGAGGCAAAGTCCAGAGAGAGAGAGACAGAGAGAGAATTATAGAAACATTCATGTTGGGAAAGGCCTCTAAGAACACCAAATCCTACATGTTCACCATTAAACCATGTCCTCAAATGCTGTATCCACAAGTTTTTGAACCCTTCCAGGGATGTGACTCCACCAGTCCCCCTGGGAGTTGGCACAGACAGCCAGCTTCACTGCTGGGGTGTGTTGGGCCATTTCTGCTAAGCCAAAATTGGCTGTGGGTGTGAAATTAGCAGGAAGTCTTTAGAGAAAGAAAAGAGAACCTGTGAGCCCACTTCTCCTCAAAACCAGCACTTGCATTTGTTAGTTGTGTGCGCTGAGTTCCAGCCCTGTGAACAAAAAGGAAAAAGAAAAATCCTTCAACTATAAGGATCTACAGAAAAAAAACATGCAGGTATGATTTTTGGAGTTTGCTTTTGCAAAGTTACCCCAGGGAGATGTCTGACAAAGCTACACACTCACTGTCTCATGCTCTGGGTACTCACAGAGCCACAATATGCAACTTTATCCCTGTGCTAGAAGGACACAGAATGTGTGGAATTATAATGAAGCAGCCAGAGTCAGCACCTCAGCAGTCCAGTGGTTACCTATTAACCACTAAATTGCCTTTTGCTATGAAATTCCCAGATGGTCTCTTATTATAAATGGGATCACTGAAAGGAATATTTTAAAAAAGATCATCTGAAACAAAAAATTAAGATACTAGTGGAAAATCTGATTGAAACCATGGTTCTCCAAAGTTTCACCCAGTATCAGTATGCCAGAGATTGGCTGCAGGGAGGTGAGTAGGTCACAGAAGAGACAATTAAACCCTGATGATGATACTCTGTTTGGGAAGCTGTAGCATTTCTACTTAAATATTTATTGCCTCCCAAAACTCTCCCAAAACAGAGAACTGCCAGGGTTGCAGATCATGTCAGTCCTGATGCACAGCTGTAGACTTGGCCATACAGTTTCTTTGTTCTTTTGGACTTGCAGTGTTTGTAATCCCCAAGTCTAACAATGCAATAACATATTAAAAATAGCTATGAATGTGCTTTGAATTCCTCTTAGAAACATCAACTCTACATGCCTAATTAAATATCCTTGACACACACAAAAAATAATTGCATGGAAAAGAAACCTCTCTCATGAGGGCCAGATGATTTTAATTAGGTCTCACTCAAAACCTTCCTCGGCTCACACAGCTCAGCTCTTGACAAAACACTCGGTCATACTGAGATGCCATGCTGTGCTCCTCTCCTTTCTCTTTCACACTTGTTGCTGCTCTTGTGTCCCAGTTTCTCCCTCTTCCTTAAGAATTTACTGTCATCCAGCCCTCAGAGCTGGGGTTTTGAATGCCCCAGACATGTGGGGCTGGGGCCATTTGCTGATTTCTTACTTCCCAGACCTCCAGAGCGCCGATCTGCACATATGGTGTGATTCTGTGTGGAAGCTGAACACATGCACAAAGGTTCCACACCAAATCTGTGCAGGAGGACAAACAGTATTTTTTTTATTCTGGAGGAGAGTTACAGCCCCTTTATCCTCCCCCAGACAGCAGCAGGTCTGCTATTAGCCCAGCAACTGGAGCATGAGCTCAGATCTCTCTGCCTTCCTCGGAGGGCAAGAGGGGCTAAATCCTGCTGGCAGCTCAGCAGAGCCTGAAGGGCACTCCCAGAGGGAAGGTGGGCACCACCCCAGCAACAGAGATCCTGACAAATTCACGCTGCTGCCTCCACAAACCTCCTTCTTCCTCTCTTCTGTACCCAGGGAGGGATTTGCTGCCGTGGTGTCCCGACAGTGCCCAGACAAGAGAGACAGGAACTTTTCAGTGTCTCAGTTACAGCTCAGATATTTAAGGAGTTGGTATAAAGAATTGGGGCATCTCTAAAGCACAGTCTTCTACCTCCCCATTTCCCAGCCACAGCTATTAATAGATAATAGTAAAATTTATACTCTGTGAGAATTGAAATGATATGGATACCTAGTTTGCTCTAAGAGTTATTTACAAATACTAGAATTATTTAATCCACTTCAGCAAAACAGATATTGGTTGTCACAGGGCAAAGTCCTGAAGTTCCTTCTGGTGGGATTCCTGCTTTCCTGGCCCTGAGCATTTTTAGGCCTAGGCTTTTGAATTGATGTTTTTCTTGTGTGTACTATGGGTTTTAACAGCATTAAGTGTCACAAGCCTCAACCTGGCCTCGAATGGCTTGTGTTCACTGCAGTGTTTTATCTGACATCTCAAGGGGTCATTCTAGATCTTGCAATGACTTTTGAATGGTTTTTTGTTTGTTGGTTGGTTTTTAAATGCCAGATCAGGGAGTCTGGCAAATTGTACCTTACAATATTAAGTTCCTGCTGTTGGAAAGGCTTACAACACACCACACAGACCTTCTGAAATATCTCCACTGCAGTGCCATCCTTCTCCTCCACCTGAGGTCACCCACAAGTGTCCCCCAAATGGCCACTGGTTCCCAGCACTTCCCTGCTGCTGGAATTCAGCACTTGCAGGAGCTGCCTGTGACATTTGGGCCTGAACTTCTGCCAGTCACTTCCACAGCCTCTGAGGTTTCCAGCTCTGTGCTGGGAGTTCTCTTCCCCCATGCTGGGTTTTTTGCTTATTTTTTATCTTCTAGTACAGCAAGGAATTTTATCCAGCAATCTGCATCCAGCTGTTGTTCAGTTACACACAAGGTTCTTTAAATGGACAGTCTCCACAGCCTCCACGATTCCTCCAGTTCAGTACAGATATCCACACAGAACTTACTAGCAAAATCAGCAGACTTTCTCTTTATTTACAAGAAAAGCAATGCCATTAGATTAAGAGTTATATTTAATTTGTCCAAAGAGGGAGAGTTGCTCAGTGCTGTTGTGTTAAGGCAGTGTCACACAAGTGATCACAGGCACCAAAGCTCTCTAACCTGAAGCAGTTCCTCTGGCTCTGAAGCTGTGACTACACTGAGATTCCTGCCTACATGGATCATTCTTGCTGTTATTCACCTGGAGCACAGGTAAAATTCATCCCTGTCCGACCATGCAGAAGGTATTGCATCTTGGGTATGCATAAAATATATTTTCTCTATGTTAAACATGCAAATATGTTTTTTCTCTCAAGTAATGCCTGTATGATACTAATTTCTACTCTGTGTATTTAAAATCTTTTCAGTGATGATCCCCAAAAAAGTGTTTCCAAGTACCTGAGCCCCCTGGAGTAGTGTGTCTGTGTGATCCCATTATATGTCTAGAGTTCTCTGAGAGTGTGTGAGCCCTGTTCCTGTTCACAGACACCTGCTCTGGTGGCACAGCTCTCTGTGAAGCCTGATTCAGAGTTTGTTGGGTTTTTTCCTCCGTGGCCTTCTGTTCTGACACAACCTTGTCACCAGAATCACCTCATGGAGGACCCATTAATAGCCATAAAACATTTCAGAATTGCAAGAATTTAAGACAATTTGCAGGACTTTGCAGAATTGAAGCATTGTAGAAACAATGGTGGTAGGTTCAGGCATAGCTGCAGTTTTGTTCTAGGGCTTCTGTTCGTGCACTGGACAATTTGTTCAATACCACTGCTCTGCTGCATGAAGTGAAAAGTCTTGTCAGGGAGGGAAAGCATCCAAGGAACTGGAAGCAGACCAGCTTTCTGTACCCCTGGAAAATAGCAGAATTCTCATATGAATAACCATTAAGCTGCATCCATCTGTCTGTGGTTTGAAAATAAGGGCAGGACTTGATAGAATATCTTTGTGATTATGGTTTAGCCTTCGATGATTCAGAGCAAGTATATTTCTCCAGGGTCTTCTAATTTAGAAAGAAATGCTCCATCATCTCCTGTGAACAACCCCTGTAAAGTGAAATTTGGTATCCCCCAAAGCCTCTGGAAAATACCCTAAGCAGACTGGCAAAACTACAGCCATGAAATCTCTTGCAGAGGACAGTTTGGTGGATTTTTATTGCTTCCCAGATCTATAACTACAGAAAATTTCCTTTGTAAGTGTTCACAGACCTTTCACAACCCTGAGTTTGGATTATGTTATTGTCTCCATCCCAGATTAACTATCTGCAGGTTTATTCTTTAATTTTAAGGGCAGGCAAGAACATGAAAATACAGCTGAAGCTACTGGGGACTTGAAGCATGGAAATACTAGAAATTCACCTCTGATGTCAGAGCGAAGCCATTTTACAGGAGTCACATTGTACATTGACAGAACACTCCTAGGCCTGTGAAATTAAACATGTATGGGAAATTCTTTTACTATGGTTTAATTTTTCAAATCTGACATGCTGACACAGCAGGTGGCAGAGTGACCAATGGCAGCAAGAAAGCATATGGTTGCATTTTTTATGTTCGTGTTGTCCTGTGAACATGAGATACACAAGAACACAAATTTAATTATTAAGATTTACCCAAGCTTTTGACAAATTCATCTGAGCTGCACCAACCACCCCAATGCAGCATGTGCTGGGAAGGGGTGCTCTGCAGGCAGGACATGCCTGAGGAGCAAAGTTTCGAAGTCGTATCAAGAGCACAAGAAACAAACCCTTACATTTGCTGGATGACTCGCTAGAAAAAAACTGATTTGTTCCATTTGCATGAAAACAACCTCAGAGATGTGAAGTTGTCACAGTTTTTGCAAAACAGGAGGAAGGCTGACCCACCAGACAGGCTCAGATAGAGCTGCTGTTCACTCCCACTGCCTGCATGAGTGGTGTGCTGGCACTGATAAAAATTCAGTGCTCAGAGGACAGAGCCAATGAACCTCACTACTGAGCCTGCAGAGAGCATTCCTCTCTGTCAGCGTTGCTCAATGCTGAGCCTACCCAGTCTTGAAGAAAGTCTCATATTTATGATGAGGTAAAAAAAAGCCCAACCCCTGTCTCTGTTATCACAGATTTAGAAGATTTAAATTCAGGCCGTCTGTGAAACTTCATAGAAGAAAAACTTCCCACAGCTCGTCTAGAACTTAAAAGAGGTATTTGCTCATTCCATTGATACTTTACACTCTCCATGTGAGACAATTCCCTCCACTGATCTCCCCCAGTGGTCCTGATTTCAGCAGTGAATTGCTGTATCACAGAAGCCGACTGCGTGGGGAGATGGCAGAATAACTTCTGCAGAAACTCTTATGCCATATGGAAAATCTTTGAAAGCCAGTGACAGGTGTTTAGGTTATTACAAAATGAATGATAAATCCTTCCATCGTGCATTTTTTGGACACTATTAGAAGAAATGCTGTAAACAACCACCCTCAGAAGTGTGCTATCCTTGCTGCTCAGTAGCAATTACCTGGAAAGTTTTTACCTTTTCTTCCCCTTGTTCCTATAATTGCACATCAGGAGGGCCGTGGAACAGAGCTGCAAAAGGCTGCCACTAACAGGCCCTGAAAACACGGGAACAAAGATCTTGCTGAGGTCCCGTGGCTGGAGCTTGCTGCTGTGTAAGAGGAACTGGTGAAAGGTGGGGTTGGAACAGCACATCATGGGACATGAGGCAGGTGTGGAACTACGAGACAACTGTGCAGGTAGATCTGACTGGCTCGAGCTGCCTGCTAGACTGAAATGTGTCAGGGTAAACCCCAGCAGTGCAGAGTCCTTGCCATGCACACCAGGAGGGCTGGCTTTGGTTCTGGTCTGGAGAGGAGATGCTCTGGTTACAGTCAGACACTTCTGGGGACTCTTTGCTTAAGGGCAAATACACACCCGAAGTACCTTTGGCTTAATTCAGGTCATGGTGGAGTCATCAGGATGATACAAAGGGGAAACCTTGCATGAAGGATGGCACAATTCTTCAATTAATGAAATTAATGACTTCCTATTTCTGCCTGTGAGTTCACTGTAGTTCTCCCTAAGCCTCTGAAAGCACTGGAGATGTACATACAGCAGCTGCACTGCTACGAGAAGCAGGATCCTGGTGTCCTTCCATGAGCAAAGTCTCCATAAACACAGTTCAACTGTTTCCAGCAGGTGATAAAACTCAACAAGGAACCCCTTAACGCTGCTCTTTCATATTATACCTGTGTGTTTGTGAGCTGCTTCAGCAGCAGCATCCTCTCTGAATTAATAAAAACTGAAGCAAGTTTATAAGTGTTAAACACCTCCAAAAGGTGTTTGATGAGAGTGCCTTTCCTAGCCTGAGACCAGCCCCACGAATCCCACTGCTTCCCTGGACCAGGCACTGCACAATGCATAAATGAGCAATTGCATTCATACTGTTTGCCCAAAGGTTTTCAGCATGTGTGGATCTACTCAAGTGCCTTAAGAAAAAACACTCCAGCAAGTGAAAACATGAATGTGTCCTTAAAAATCGCCCTTCTGGAATTAGCTGAGCCTATTTGTAAGAATTCTTGCAACTTAGCACATGCTTCATCTTCAGCTCAGAGTGTTGGCCAAGTAATAATCAGCACTCAGCAAGAATTAGAAAGCCAGTTTGTCACAGTGAGGTCATGGGGAAGATTATTCCTGCTTTATGTCTCCATTTATAATAAATATTCCATAGCCTGTCATGGAAAGGATGTAGAACATATTTATACTTCCAACCTCCCTTTTCACATAAAATTTATCAACTTGTCTGGTAAATTCAAGAGGAGCCTGTTCCCTTTTGTCACTTTTTACATGCCCCCTGGCTCAGGAGAACCAATAATCTACCTTAGAGTGCAACAGAGATCTTGTCTGCCTTTGAAGGTTAATGTGGCACAGATCTAGATTAGCAAAGGTATTTAGGTATTTCCTTTTCAGGTGGAATATAACTGCACAAATCTTCTTCTCAGAGTCAAGTCAAACATCTGATGTACTCACCTCCGCCTATTTAGGCTGCTTATTACCATCTGTTGAGGTATCAAGATTCAATTTCACAACATCATCTTGCTCCTATCCAAGTATTTATTGCCAGATAAGCGTGGGCTTGGGAAATCAGCCCACATGACAGTGTAATGCCTTTGTCCTCCTCTTTCAGAAACACTGGAAGGAAAATCCAGTGCATTTCTCAGAACAGACACATTCCCTTCTCTGAAAAAGGCAACAGGAAACATGAGCTGTGTCTCACTACGTGGCAATGAGACATCCGAGTCTTCACAGGGAGGGAGCCAAAGCACCCAGTGTAACCCAGAGTGGGTGGCTCCAACAGGACATCTCCACACCCAGATGGTCAGAGAGCAGCAGAATTTAGACAAAATTTCCCTATGTCCTCAGATTCCCTAAGGGAATGTGGCAAAGGAGCTGGTTGTGGTATTTTTACACAGACCAGGGCATACCCTGGAGAGTATTTGGAGGTCATCACATGCCGATGCCAGTCTCTTGCCTGGTGTTGCCAAGTTTGGAAGACAGGTTGAAGAAAAGCTCTAGGTTCCCTTCTTTTTTACTCTCTACATATTAGCAGCACTGTGGTGATGGTACAACTTCAAAAATAAAATAACAAAATAAATCAGACTGAGGAATGTGATCTAATTCAGGACCCAGACCCACTGAAATGTTATAAAAAGGCAGGAAAGAAAACATGTCAGCTAAGATTTCAGCAGGATGGTACTTCAGAAAGGCTTAGAGCATGGAATTGGCCAGAAAACTGGAAAAGTATTTATTTACAAGACATGAAGACACATGTTGTACCTGTGTTCTCCCCTCTAAATACTTAACAAACATTTAAAGGCACATTATTGAAACAAATTGGGTACAGACAGCTATTGCTTTTTACAAAACATATGGGAATGATCATGATGGAATTACTCTTTCCAGGAAGAAGTTTTGAGGAACTTCCAGATGTACTCTAATAAAATAATTGCTTAGAGAGAGAAAAAAAATAAACCCACAACAAAAAGAGCAATTTTTTTCTAGTAAGAAAGTTTCTAATCCTACATTTTTTGCTCCCATAATTCTTACACAAATGGCTTTCACTGAAGTCTGCTGCATAAAGAAGCTTTCTTAAGTGAGTGAAAAATGATAATAGAAAAGCTAGTAACATAATTTAAGCTTCACAAAGAAATAGATTTGTCTTAAGATGGTAAATGAGAGGTTTGTCTTGAGAGAAACTTGAGAAATAACTTGCATATGCATTTTTTTTTCCTGTACCAGCATAGCAGTTGCTGCAAGGGTTGTGTGGCATATCACAGGTGAGCTGATTCAATGCCTGGAGCCTTTAACTGTTTCACAAAAAGAGCTAACCCAGGAAATGAGTGCACCTGCCCTTGAGGGGAGAGAGGACAAGGATGATGGAAATAGAGAGGAAGAAGGATTCCACCCCCCAAGGCTGAGAATCTGTTAAAATCTCTTGTAGCTTCGAGGAGCCAATTCATACAATTGTTATTTCAGGACAATAAATCAGAGAAAGGCTGAATGAATGGATGAACAGTTAATAAAGAACCACACTGAGAACAAACCAGTAACCCCATCTAGGTGTTGAAAGATGTCGGGATTTGTATTTTAAATCCTTAAAATGACCATCTTGCCCTGACCATGGAGAGATAAGCACCCTCATCTCTATCTCCCGATCTTTTGTCTAAACATACATCCCCTCTCAGTTGCAGAGCTGACCTGGGTCATTTTCCATAGCCTCTCCTAAAAGCTCCTGACACCAGCACCTGGTCATCACCTCAGGCTGCCTTGCCTTTACAGTAGTCATACCTCATTTTCCATATGCAGGAATTGTTAGCATCACATCATGCAGTTCACTGGACATTTCCTTCATTATTCTAAACAGGGTTCTAGGATATTTTAGTGCTTTTGCTTTGGGCCATTTCAGTCCTTTAGCCTAAGGCTGCCAGTAAATCCAACAACAGACTTTGCATTCTGATTTATACACACCCGTACACACATTTTCCCCTTACCTGGAAAACACTGGTGTTTATGTGAAAAAAATGTCAAGTGAGCTTAAACCCACCAGTTTCATATGCCTTTCTGAGGCTGCAGCACTTTAAAACTCTCAGCATGGTGTGCAAAGCAGTCAGCAGCTCTTGCTGTTTAATTGTCCTTTTCCCCAGGCACGCGCAGTCAGGAGGGCAGCCCTGGCATCTCTGTGCCCTAGCTGGGCAGACAGAGGCAAGAAGTTTATGTCCCTCCTGAAGTGACATCTACTTTAGGATGAGATCTGCTTAGAACTCAAGAAAGTCACCTTAAAACCTGTCTACAATCCTATTAAGGAAAATAATGAATAAGTAGCAAGAGGCAAGCCAGCTGAAAAGTGAGAATAAGGATTAAAAACTTGCAAAATATAAAGATATGAGCACCTAAGAAAAAACCCTCTGCAGCAGGCAGTAGGTAACACATCTTCAGTTAAGATGGACTACACAGTAAACCTGTCATAAAAGCCTTCTGCAGACCCATGAACAACTATATTTAAAAAAAAAAACATCCAATAAGAAACCCTGAACACGAGCCCAATCCAGTATAACTAAGTACTATTTCTTGTTGATGTAAGCTCTGGAGGCAACTGAGTGTGGTGCTCAGTTAAATCTCTGGCACTTAACAGCAGTGAGAGAAGTACACAATGCAATCTTGGAAGGCAGGCAAAGACAGATGGAAAGGGACAATAAATGAGCCAGTGACTAGACAGACAGAAAATCTCACCCAACATTTTATCTTCCATTTGCTTCTCCTTATAACGCTACCTTTACAAAATCAGATATCCCTTCCTGACACTGGAAATGGCACAAGGAGTGTTTATGACAGGGGGAATGTGTTTAAACACAAAAAAAACCAAAACAAAATGAAAATCTGAAGGTAAGCATTTGAGAGCAGACACTCTTGAGAAAGATTTCTTTAAAATAAAACATTCTTGTGTTTCCTTTGTTTTTCCAAATTGTTCTTTAATCTGCCCCTTAAAGGGGGGTGTGAAGAACATTGAGAGATAAGCAGAGAAGAGATGAAAGAAGCAAAGACGCAGCCTTGAAACAGTAAAATGTTTGTTTTTGTCCCACTCTCCAGTATCCCCTGCAGCAAGAGGGGGGGAGCAGCAGGGAATGTGCTGGGGAGGGAGTTTGGGTGCAAGTCTCTGTTCCAAACAGTACATTTCTGCATGGCACAGAGTACAGGCTTTAGCATCCTTCCCATCAGGTCTGGTGATATTTGACACTTACAAGTTTACATACACTATGTTATCTTGAAACCTTGCAAATCATCTTTCATTTAAATTTAAATTGCTCCTGTGAGGCAGAAGAGAGGACAAAACACCCCAAGCACTTAAAAACTTGGGAGTTCGTGAATGAGTTTCCAGGCTCAATAGACCGCAAAAGTCAGTGAAATTCTGTTGCAGGTCTTCTATGCACCACATCACCACAGATATTGCAAAGATACAGAGGGAAAATATTTTCTTCTGTTATCAAACGTGCAGGGAGAGCATGAGAGCAAAACTTTATCTCCCTCTGCATAGCAAGAAATACTTTGCTACCTAATATAAAGTTAGTTCTTCAAGAGATAAGTGATAGAGAAAGCATCATTAGGGCTGAAGGTACATTTGTAATGCAACCCTGCCTTGCTTCTACAAAACCAAACAGCCCCAGCATGCTGCACTTCAGGAGCACTGGCTCTCCATCTGCATCACCCTGCACCTACTGTAACTCTCACCTTCCATCCCCATTTACCAGACTCAGGGAGAGTATGAGAAAAGCATTTCCAACAGGATTAGCAACTTTAGAATCAATGGGTTTTATTGATGCAAAGGACAGAGGGATTTCTGGGAGCAAAAGAAAACATACACCTCCACTTCAAGCCCCCACTAATTTCGATCTCTTACTTAAAAGCAGCAAAACACTTCTGAGCCATCCCTGGTGAGCAGTTCCTAATGAGAATGGAGTTGGCATGGAGCACTAAATCAGTGCAACAAAGGACACTATTCGCTGGCACTGATGTAGAGGTTTTTTATGGCAAAACCATACTGATTTCCAGAGCATTCTGTACTCCAGCATTTCAGACTTTGCAAGAATTGCAGCACTGAATTTTATTGGTTATGTCAGTTTGATTGGGTTGTATTCCAGCTCCGGAGGTGCCAGCTATACAGTAATATTTTATTGCTTGTATTGCTGACAAAGACTGTATCATCTAGCTCTGGAAATGTACTTAGAGGGCTGTAAATAAAAAGGAAATTTTGCAGAACTAACATTGCAGGTTGTGAATGGCAAGGGGGCACATTTACAATAGAACACTGATAGCGCTTTCAGGGTATTTAAGCTATTGGATAATGATGGATGGAGCTACAGCAACTTTGCCTTGGGTCTCAAGGGAGATTAGTGCATATCCTAGGGAACACCCTGTTCAGTAACTATAAAATAAAGCCCTTTGATTTAATATCAAAATTAAATACTGAAGAGCCTAATTCTGCTGAGCAGGAGCTTTGCACAGAGCACATCACAGCACCTCTGCAGCACAGGGATGGTGCTTCTGAAGAGATGCCCTGACCTGCATCTCCTGCCCGCAGCCACCCTTTAGCACATGGCTTGTTTGGCAGGATCCTTTATGTGTTTGGTAGCACAGATGACAAAACCAAGCCAGCCAGTGCAGGGTTTATGCAGCTGACATAGTGAAGAGCTCCTCTGAGAGCCAGGGCTGCCATGTTTGCATTTCTGTGTTGTGCTGAGCCTGATCCAACCCCGTTCCAGCTGATGGAAGGACTCCTGTTAACCGCAGCGTGCACTGGATTCAGCCCTTGGTGCAGCAAGGGGCAGTGGCGGTGTTTGAACGCTGGAGTTCTTGAAGTGTGTGGCTATTTCACAGCTTAAGGAACACAAAAAAGACACAGCTATTTTCTCTCCCTTTTAGTGCTCGTGTTACAGTCTGTGACAAAGAAACCTGCCAGCTTCTCCAAGCCGTTGAGCAACCTTCCTTGCTTGAACATTCTTTTGTTCCTGGAAAAAAAAGTCAGACAAAAATATCAGCTGCATTGTCTCAATATTAAACAGCTCCTTCAGACAAGAACTGCCTTATTTTTTCCAATATTTAGCACTTCAGAAGTGGAGTGTGTTGAGAGATGAAAAGAATCAACCATTTCATTTAGTGAATAAAAAATCCTAGGTAAAACCTGCTTCCATTTCAAGCTTGTCCCTGTATCACACACGGCTATGCACTGCATGGACCAAGAGCAGCAGTTCTCTCACCACACTCAGGTGAAAATGTCCCGAATATCACCTCATTTTAAATACCTTTAAACTTGCTAAATGCTGAATACTTTAAAAGCAGTTTCAACCGATTTCCCATCACCAAGACATATGTCTAAAATTGTTACTGCTTTTAAAATAGGCATGATACAAGTAGGACTGATTCCTTTGTGACTGCAGTTTTCTGATCTGGTGTTTTATCACATCAGTTCTGTGATTAAATACATTAGTTCTGAGCAGGAACTCTGACTGAGAGATCATCAAGCACTGGAAGTGCTCAGGAGCCAAGGGGCTGTATATGCAAACAGGATTTTCCATGTCTTCGGCATTTTTTCTATTCACAAGTCCCTCCATAATATGAGATAACATGAGAATTTTAAGTTACACTGCATTATTTGTCCCATCCAGCAGCCAACCTTTTTGCTGTATTGTTTAGCAAGGCAATGCCTACATTTGGTGACAGAGGTGCAACCAAAAGCTTGCCGAGTTATGAGCCAGATTTGAAATGAAGGGGAATTGAATGGCTGTAAGAGATTATTTTATTTTGGGCTTTGGTTTTCTTGTTGACTTTGTTTTGGTTTTTTTGTTTTTTTTTTTTTCCTTTTTAACTTAAGATGGCATCAAGAGAATGACATATCCTGGAAGATTGTTTCAAAAGAATGAGGGTTACAGGCTACCCATGGAAACAATCTACTTGAGGTATTTCTTAGAGATCTTATCACTGTCATAGCAAAATTTCAATGTGTGAGGCAGATAAATATGGATGGCAACTGAGCTGCAAATTGACCTTGTAGGCTTGGGATAGATTCAGTCACTGCTGCCAAAAAAATTTTCAGGTACATCAGAGATTTGTGCCCAGGGGTCCTCTTCTTACCCAACTAACTTGTAATCACAACTGTCAGCTTCAGAACATTTATATGACCCTGTGGAGGGTAATGTGACTCAACCATCTGAATGTGAAATTCGTTAGACAACTGCAGCATGCTCAGTGGGAGCAGATTGTGAGACAACAGTGATGGATAAAAGAAGATGAAAGAATAGGTTAAAGGGTTCCTGCAGTGGTTTTGCAGGTTTGGGAATAGGTGTGCACGTATTAAGTGCCAACGTGCCTCCTCACACACCTCCAATGAGATCATTTGGGTGCTGTGAAAACGTCAGCAGTAACAGAACCTGACACCTATCTCTTCCAGTATCAGGGTATAACAATGATTGGACTGCACTTTAATAAGTCTTGCCATTCCTTGTTTATCAAGGACATCAGGCTTTGAAAGAACAACTTGCTTGATTATAATCTGGCAGTGAGGTGTGAGCAGCCCTCCTCACAGCACTTTACCCATTACCCACAGCACCTCTCAGCCCATGCCAATCACTCTTCTGTGAATCATTCTAATTGTATAAAGGGGGTTTGGACACTACTAACTTGTGTCTGGTACAAGCAGGGTTGATTTATTAGCCCTCTCCCACTTACACTTGTTTTAACCTCCAGTAGTCCAAAAGGAATCTATTGATCCAGCTAAGGGCTCTATGTAAAACTGAAGCCTTAGGCAATGAGACTCCTTGGCAGGCTCTCACTGACTTATCAGTTACACTTTTATTTTTTTTAAAGTCTAATTTTACTTCCTCTGTCCATTTTCCCCCATAATTTCTTCTTGCTGAGGTGGGCACTTACAGAGAAAGGCAGTGCTGCTATTGAGAGAATCAATACTTCCATTGCAGGGTACTTACAGTGCTTCATTCTCTTTGCATCCTGTGCCCTTCATATGTCAGGGATAGGGATCAATTATGAAGATCTGTCGGGTTTGTTATTACATGAGAACATTTATTCTGTTAAGAGGATAAAGCAAAGTCAGCAAGCCAAGAACATTTCAACTACAGTTTCCAGGCCTACAGTTAGAGCCTGTTAGAAAGAGCAGAATATTTCCTTTATTCTAAACTCAGAACAAATGGACAATTCTCTTCAGCCTGACCACTGAAGAAATGTAACTTGAGAATCACATCACAGAGCTTGAAAATATCTGGAAAATTTTTTCTAATGGTGTTTTTGCCTCAAGGCTTTCCCCCAAAGCCTCTCCTCCATCACAAAAAGATTCCACTAGAACAGCACTTATCAGATCCCTTTTTGTACTGGACCAAGAGCATTACTTCACTTTTTGTGGCTGGCCCAGTGCGAGCTCTCAGGGAATTACCAGCAGGGCATGCAGCTGTGGTCTCCTCCTGCCTCTCTAAGACAGCATCAACTTGAATTTACTGAAACTAGCAGATGTCCAAGTACACTGTAACAGATGAAAAGAAAAGCAGCAAGTATGAGCAGAACCTGGGTCCCAGATCTCTAAGAGCTTGTTATTAGTGTGGTAAGCTGCAGTACTGTAACTGAATGGGCTGGACACATTAAACTTGCAAACACATTCAGTTGCTGACTAACAAAACTCTTGTTCCACACATGTACACCTGATCCAGGCAAGGGCAAGGTTGGAGACAGGCTTTGTTCCTTAAGGTTTTATGGTTTTGCTTTTCTTCACAAGATAAAAGGCAAAGACAAGAACAGAATTTCTTATAGGGATTTTCAACTAATGCTTTGAAGGTGAATTCTGAATATTTAAACTTTTCCTCACAGTGGGAATTCTGATATTTGTAACCACAGCCAAGGAAGGATCTTTTACTATTAAAGTGGATGAAAATGAAAGTGAACCCACTGCAGAGTCTGGGAGAGATGCCAGAACTGCACGTTCTCTGCATAGCTAAGAACAGGTACAGTACAAGTGCTGCATGGTTAAGATGTTATCTACCCTCAGCAAACATCTCAGCCTAATTTGGAAAGAACAATGTTGAAAAGAAAATGGTTTTTTTATTCTGCACTTCCATTCAGTAGTGATTTAAGGAGCTAATTAGTGCCAACATTTGAGGTCCAGATCCTAAATAAGCTTGAGTGCCTATTAGCTATTGCATCTCCTGCCAGCTGCAAGCCAAGTCCCCCAGAGGATGTGAACCCTGACTCTGCTGTGGCAGGAACAGCCCTACATGTGCAGCCTTCTCTTGCTGTCCAGTAAGAGAAAACCCAGGACCTGGGGATCAGTTCACACTTGTGCTCAGCCCTTGCAGGCAGCAAGAACAGACACGACTCTGAGAACATGAAGAGGAATTTGAACCCAGGTACCAAACCCGGAAAGGTTTATTTCAAAGCCACTAACTAGCTATCACTTAACATTTAAAGTCCTGAATCAAATTGCTTTCATTGAAATGCATTAGGTGCTAAGGATTTGCTTTGAGTTATGCATAATACCACCACCCCCCTTATGACTTTAGCTCCTGAGCTAAAAAGTGACACTTTAAATAGGCTTTTCTCTGTCATTCTGCTTTATGGGACTCAAGGCACAAACTATCATCTCAGACCACATAGACCCAATACTCCTTCTAGCTCAGCATGCGCCTGGCTAGACCTACACACTGGTCTGTGCTATTTCCAGGTCCAAATTTTCTTCTCAGTACAAATTTAAACTCCACATAATGCAACAAAGATTTTCCAGACATAGCGGTCAGAACGCATTTAAGGTTGAACTTCTCTTGTTTCCTGTTATTCTCCCATATGTCTCACATACAGCTTTCTTTTCAAATGTGAACAGTCTTAGAATGTGTACTTGCGTATCTGAAACCAGAGTTTGCGTCCTGCTCTGACTGTGACCCCATGACACTCGTGGTGCTGTGCCTGTGCCGAGCCTGCTGCTGTGTTACACAAGTAATGACAAGCTGCAGGGAAACAATTTAGGAGGAACGAAATGCAATTCTAAATCTTTTATGCTTATCTAGGTTTGTAATTCCAGTCATGGATCCTATCTGTTTGTAAATTCCGAAGCAAAATACCTCTGAACTTGCTAAGTCGGTGTGGATATGCTCATCTTTTCCTTGCTACATAAAATTAGACACATACCAGGCAACTGTGGACTGATTAAGAGTCTCTCCAGCAAAATAAAAGAAGATAGGTCTTGTTATCGACTTGGCTGCTGACTCTTGACAGAGGCAGGAGTGTAAGGTGCATTGAGATGCTTATGAGATTCCTACCCTCTATTATGAGAACTTTCAGCAGTCGTTTTACGCTGAAAAGTGACTCTGAATAAATAGCACTGTGAAGTTCCAAATTCATTTTCTCTCAAAGTCTTACAGAATAAATTTGCCCGCTTTACAGGAAGAGATGCATTTTCTCTCTCTGACATCCCGGCAAACTCTGAAAGTCACAGCTGTGTTCTCCTTTCATTGCTGCTCTCCTGAAGCGGTGTCTTAGTTAAAACTCTATTGTTAATGTAACAGAGAAAAAATTACAATACCTTCAGAAAGAAATCCCTTAAAAGGCCTTGAATATAAAAAACAACCAGTACATATCCTAAGATCACTATAAAGCTATATCCATATCTAAGGGGGGGGATACAGATCACTCTGGGATTTGATTTCTCTGAATCATAAAGATTCATCATAAAAATCTAGTTATGAGGATCATTAAAAAAATGAGCTTCAGAGCATGACATGTTACAGACATTTGCAATCTTTTAGAAAAATAGTGTCTCGTTCAAGATCAGATTTTAAATCACTCTCTCTAAGTTGTCTGAATGCCAACTTCTCACAGGCAGGTCAAGTAGATGTGAAGAAATGTTGGCAAATGTGTTTCAAAAGTGTGATGTAACACACCCAGTACTGGCACGTCTTCTCTTCTCAGAAGGGGATTAGGGTCACACTTTGATAGACATCTCATTTTTAAAGATGCAGATAAATACCTATTGACAGTTTTGAAAAACTTTTTTATCTCACTCTTGTCAAAATCCTTTAAAACCTAGAAGCATCTCAGCTGTTTTGAAAATTCCAGGAGTTACTGAGCATGGCAAATGCCCAAATGACTTTAAAAGTCTAACCATCAGTCCCTGTAAATGGCTGGCAAAAGAACATGTAGAACAGACCCCTTACAGATTTAAAGCAACAGATAAATAGATCACTAAATGTAATGGGATATTTTGCACTGCTCTAACTCTGCTCCTTTTATGAGGATAGATCATGTTATATGATCAAAGCTGACTGCAGGGTACAGCTGTGAAATCAGGATCAGACAAAAATCAGGCCCAACATCGATATGTAAAAGCCGTAGTAACATTTCTTGTTTGTAAACTTGGTGGGATGTCACGACCCTCCATTTCAGGGTTTTGAATAAGGAATAAGCAGAGTTATTTGCTAGCTTTCATCAGCATGTTCCCAGCAAAATCTTTGCCAGAGGTGCCCCTGAGCTCCTGCTTAGGAGCAGGATGAAAGCACATGTGAGAGAACCGACTGGGTGTTTTACTTTCCATGGATCACTTCAGGACTCTTGATTTGAGTTCTCTGGATTTTTCCTTTAAACCACCTCCTAAATGGCAGTGCAAGAAATGTGATGCATGGTTTGAGGAAAGTGCATTTACCTGCTGACCTGTGTTCTAGACCTTCACGAAGCATGAAGTTCAGAGAACTTTTCTGGACAGCTAATGTGAGATTGGAGAGGATTAAAAAAAAAAATCTATTAATTTATCCTTTTGTAACAGGTCACATTCCAAGTTGTTCATGCCATTCTACAACAATGCTGTTTTGAACTTACACTGCCATGTATTTTATTTTTATTGGTCCATTGCTAAACCAAACACTTTAAACTCCCTGAGAAACTTTCAGGTACAGGAGAACTGGGATTAGATCAAAATGTCCATATGGCACCAGGGGCATCCTTGTTGGAATACAAACAGAGATGTGGAGAGCAGAGATCCCTGTGTTCCCCCTACTCCCTTTGTATGGAAATGATTATTCCAAGCACTGGTTCTCAGTAAAGCCCTTGGATAAGTCAAGGGATTGCAAAATGCCTCTTTTCATGGATATGTGGTCACTTCTTCTCAGGGTCAGCTCTGGCCCTGTCTCTTCAAAACGTGCATTTGTTGTTCTATTTTACAGAGGAATCCTCTCCACAGATTCTGAAGTAACACTAGAGGGCAACAATGCATGAGATATTCAGGATTTCTGAGCCTGCGAATATCTGACATGGGTGGTCTCCATTTGTTAATTCATCATTTGCTTCATGTGTTTGCTTTAATTTAGGAAGGTCTTGTGCTGGGATAGGAAAAAAAAGAAGAAAAAGCTTCACAGAAAACCAAAAATTAACAATAAATTGCTTTCACAGTGTTGTGGTATTCTTAAAGGAAAGTAAGGAACCTTTTTGGGTAGGAGGTCTGCATACAGGAGAGGTGTGTCTTTTCCAAACAAAATATTAAAGGCTATTTTTAAATCCCTGAATTTGTTTTGTATCTTGCTGAAGCACTGACAGCAGAAAATCTCTTGAAAAGGACAGAAGAGGGAAAAGGCAAAACATAAAAGAAAAAATGGTGAAAAAGGGGAGAAGATAAGAAAAAAAAAAATTTATAGAGATAGAGTACATCGGAAAAAAAAATCTCTCTATTAGAGATTTTTCTTACCTGCACAACAAAGAGATTGTACTTTCCCTTACTGTGGAGTCTCGCCATAAGTTTTTTTCTTTAAAGCCAGTTGATCTGTAAAGTGAGACTGGCAAGGGAGGGGAGGAAGGGTTTGGTTTGGTTCTCAGTCTGATCTGAGAATGTCTTGGGTCACACACCATTTTAACAACTGCTCTTCCTCAGGTTGCCGTGAGAAAAGGATATTGTCTAAAGCTTGGACACTGTATGGTGCTTGAAAACAAACCAAAAATCTTTGCACCTGGCTGCTTTCATGTCTCAATAAATCCAAGGAACCTGGATGCCTTTTTGTCTTGAGTGTACATCTCTGGTGATTAACATCTTCAGGGTGCACTCAGACATCAAGAGAAGGTTTTGCTTCAAAAAAAGCTTTCTTTTAGGAATGCCAAGTGCAAAATTAATGATTCAGGACTGAGTCTGGAAGAAAGAGATGTAAGTGTGAAGTGAACCTTTAATGGTCTGTAAGAGGGAGTGACTGCTTAGAAGAGTTTTTATAGCACTGCACTTCCTGCTACTTGGGTAATAATAACAGCAGTAACAGTAATAATGCCTGCCTCTGATAGCTCACTTCCCATCAGCAGAACACAAGTAATTATGTTCATTTCTTATCTTAAAGCAAGTGTTACCGAAGAGAGGAATGTGATAATGTGGTGTTTGCTGCTATCTGTGTTTTTAAGCAAGGTATCAGGACTGGTTTTGTCTCCTGTAGCTGAGGCAGGGAAGGACCAAATACCAGACAAAGCTGTTCTTGAGCATGCACATTTTAGACAGATCACTGTAATTTCTTTAAAGATGAGGTGGGGGTCGTGTCATGGCCACAGAGGGTGTGTGGGTCCTTTGAGTAGAGAAAGAGTGTTTGTGACATTTCAAAGCCTCACCATTTCTGCTTTCAACTCTGCAGCACTGGAGTGGCATGAGGCCACCTTGGTACAGCACGTTATTTATGGGTGAAGATACCTATGAGTTCCAGCCAGGCACTTTGAAAACAGAAGATGATACTCTTTTTAATAAAAGGAATTAAAGAGAAGTCTTAAAATGCCCATCAGCCTGAGCAGGCCTAATTTTTTCCCCTCCTACAGCCAACAGGAAATGATCATGCCACAGCAAATTAATTCAGGTCATGATAGCGCCATGGTAAAGCTAGAGGCCAATTCATGGCGATTGCTCAGAACAGCCTCTGTGTTTTCATCTTGAATTTAATGAGTCTTTTGGTTGAAAAATTTGTTATGCTGCACTTCGATTCCAGCATAAGATGAATACGGCTCCTGTGTTTCTGAGCCTCTCCAAGATAATTGCTGTGATTCCGTTGTTTCTCCTTCATATACCCGTGTTCATGGGGCTGCACTGCCCCTGTCATCGGCAGGGTATGAAAGGGAACTCAGGATATTCACACAGGTCAGGCTTCCCTGAAGAGATCTTGCCTCTCATACCTGTGCTCTTTCTGCTAATCCAAACATAAAGATGAATAGTAACAATTCATTTCAGCCATGTATTATTAATTTTAAGCAGTCTGGTCTTTCTTTCAACCACTTTCTATTACCCACGTGTAATGACCCTTGCCCACATAAATCAGCCAGGAAGATTTAATTTGCTTACTGATGAACCCAGTTCTGTTCATTTCCAGCCTCTTCCTGCAAAACTCAGACGAGAAGGCTCAGTTTTTTTTTCTTGGACTTCTTGAAGAAGTAATGCACAACTAAACCCTTTAGTAAAACTTGGAAAATTGTCCTTCAGCGCCTAAATGCTGACTATTAACTGCAGGAATTTTAAGTGTTTTTCTCTATTGCATTTAGCCCTGCTCTGCTAGATTATCCTTGATTTTTGCACTGTCCCTTTTTGTTGAATGAGGTGATAATTAAACACATGCAGGCTAGAGAACAGAAAGTGTTATTCAAAACTAACCAGCAAAGGTCGCGGAATAAATACATTGACAACTTGCTAAGAAAGGAGATTACCCAAAGTCTTGACTTGGTGTTATTTCAAATCCCAAGACACAAGAGAGTTTTTATTCTGTCTCAATTCCTTTGTTGTGTGGGGATTTCTGTGTATTGCTTAGCTTAAATTTCTGTCAAAGCCATCCAATCAACTCTGTTGACTGCTTGGTAAAATTCCCTTCTACACTTGGGTCGAAATGTACTGAAGAAGAAGGTTATCTGCACTATTAAACCTTTGACTCCTTGTCTTTTGAAGAGATCATTTTGCATTTTGCTATGGCAGAGCTGTAATTAGATCTGTTAATTAAGGACAGAATGAACTTTTTAAAAACTCTAAACCCCTTTGCATTTTTGATAAGTTTGCTTAGGTTGCTACTGACCTTCGTACAGGGTTTGCCATTGCTTATTAATTGTTAAATTTTAATTAGGCATGCTGACGAATGTGCTAGCCTTTGCAATAAAGAAAAGGTAGCTTCATTCTACACAGAAATTATCTGCTTTCCTAGAACACAGCTAATTTAACATATTTTGATAACAGTAATTGGTGGTCTATAAAAATGAAATGCAAACAGATAAATATAATGACCCTGGTTCAAAGACTGAATTAGCACTCCTAACAAACTGAGCTAGGACACCGGGTCTTAAAAACATTCCACAGGCACTTGAAATAAACAACCTCAACAACTGGTCAGATATTCATGGCATTTTTATTGAAATTCCTTGAAAACATGTTTTCCAGAGAATAATCAGCCCTCTTATAGAAAAAGCAGGTCAGACTGGGGAGATAGAGGAGTAAGAGGATGAAGAAGGGGATCTTCTTTCATGCCTAAGGGAAGTGAAATTTTGCAGCACTAGTGAACAATCTGGTTTTTCCTTTGCCAGTAATGACTGTGTGGTGAATCCCAGTGCCTGTGGGACCCAGCCAGGGACTCCACAGACCGACCCACCAAGGCTGTAAAACAAAATGTCACGTAATCAAAGGATAGCAAGGATCAAAACAATTCTTAGATTGACCAATATCCCCATAACTGAAAGAAATATCAATTATCTATCCTGTTTGATTGCTCCAGTAGAATTGCTAACTGCACCTTTTAAATTGGACGTCCTGTCACTTTCACCTCTTGCCTCTGTGGAAGATCATCACAGAATCCTCTCATGAGGAATGATATATTTAATTAGCCATGTCCATCGCCATGAAACAGAGTTAACAATCAGCAGCTCCTGCCACAGCACACTCAAGGATGTAAATTTATCCCTGATTTCTGTGCCATAACTGAACAGCAAACTGTGAAAATACTGGAGACAGTGACTCAAGTCCTCGTTCATATAGAGGCAAGTGGCAAAAGTCACCCTTAATTCCCACGCAGTCCCTGCCAAGCTTCAGAGATCAATGGCCAAATGCTTTGCTCTTATCAGGACCCGCCACATCCATAAGGAAATACTGCTGCTTTTTAAAGAAAGCAAACTTAGTTTTAAAAGCGGAAGGAATGGGGCTCCATACATTTAATTTTCATCCGGTGCTGATTTTCCAGTTGTTTCACTGTTAATCTCAAGAAGGAGCTCACATGATTCACTTTTTCCTGAGAATTTTAGCATCTATCTCTTCTCAAGGGCTGGATAATTAGGTAATTATCATGTTGCCTGTATTATTAGTGCTGAAATGCTACCTACATTTCGTTAGGGATGTTCAAGCAGGTTTAGCAGGCCGATGGAGTGCACTGCTCAGAGCTGTGTGAGCAGTGCCAGGGGTTGTCTGTCCCCGACCATCTCAAAGCATGTGGTCACTGCTGTCTGGTTTGATGCCAGTTCTTCAAGCACCGAGCGGTGCTTTCAAGATTCCCACTGTAAGGAGCAGGGCTGGTGATTGACTTGCCAGGGTGATTTCGGGCACTGATGAAAGCAGGACTTTTCAAAGGCTGGTGCTTTGGGAGCATTCTGCCAGACTGAGGGAATATTTTGCTAGTGGCATATCTAACTGGGCTTAGAGTGAGAATTCAGAGACAAGTAAATTAATTTTCTAGGTCCTAATAAGTATGTCTTCCCAGAAAACAAGTTTCAGCAGAATCCTGACATGGGACTCAGTGATATGTGTTTGAACATCTCCTGACACTGAAAAAGAGACCTAAGCCAGTTTTCAGAGAGTGTTCAAGCAACCTGTCCGCTGTTAACCCTGGTTTATCCACAGATGTTCCTGCAACCCTACCGAGAATCAACTTTTCCTTTTGAAATCAGGTCTGACTGCATGCCTGGCTTCACTTCTCCCTGCAATGGAAAAGCGAAAGAAATATCTGAAAGCTTTCCCCCTTAGGGACATAAAAATGACATTGCATCCTCAGCACAGGGTGGGGATGCTTCACCTGCTCCTTCCAGACACAGCCTGACACATTTTACCTGTGCTGTTGATGTAAATGAAGACCAACTCTCTGGAAATACAGTTGTTACTGCAATAGAAAATGGGGCACGAAAGAGGGGCTGCAGATCAGTCTGTTTAATAATGATCTCCTCAGAGCTGTATTAACGAGCTGGAAGCGAGGAGAGCAGAATTTCTTCCCCTTGAACTTAGACTAGCAGCAGGACATGAAGGAGCTGTAATAGAATGTTATTTTACAAGAAGTAAATAATGTAATAGGGTCTATAAGGATGTCAGCAGGAGAGTTAGAACTGTCACAGCATAATCCTGACTTGAGCAGCAATGTGTGAAAAAGTAGCCTGCAGCAGTTTCTCCAGTACTTCAATAATTTTTGCCTTCTCACTGATCTTTGTTTACTCTACTTACCTTGTCAAAAAAATGTTTTACCTTATGTTAAAATGCTACCTAAAAGAGGAAAATGTATTCCCAGAAATCCCAACTTTTCAAGCATACACATTTAATTTTTTTCTGTTGTTGTTGTTGTGGAAAAGATGGAAGAATTGTATTCCCTTCACTTAAAAAATATGAAGACTAGTAAAACCATAAATAAAAAGAAGCTGCCTGTGTCTTTATTGCTTCTTTTTCCTTCAGACTAATGAATAATTCAGAAAATTGGCAGTATTAGACTTCATATCCTTGTGATATGATGGCAGATTTTCCAACGAGGCCTCAAATGTAAGCTCAGGAGGGTCATGAAACTACACAGTTATCATTATTGGAATGCAGCAACATCTTCCAAGGTACTGCAGCACCTTTATATCATCACTGAAGCAAGGCAGAGAGGACAAGTTTGCAACTAAAGAAAATGCTAAGGATGAAACTGAAGCTACAGAAAAGGGGGAGGAGGCTAAGTTTCCTTTTTGTCATTTCGCTTTTCATATGACACCTATTTAAGTTTTCTTAAACCATTATTACAGCAAGGCTGTAAAGACAAGGAGTACAAACTAACCCAAATTTTCAGGATGGTTTTGCTTGTGCCTTGACACTGTGCAAAGAATTCAGAGTATGTAGCCCCAGAAGAATACTCTCACAAGCCTTCCCTGGAACAAATCCTATCTGACTTTCCACAGGATCCAGCCTCTTCTACTCTTCTTTAAAAAAATGTTGCTTCTGTTGTTACTTTGCTACTGGTGCTCTTGCAGACCCCGAGCTCCTCTGCAATTCTCTCATCCCATCCCAGACACAGCCTTGGGAACAGTATGCTGTGTTTTAAATTCAAATTGTATTGGCTTCTCTAAGTTTGAGACAGACCTTTAACATCAGCCTGGTGTAATGTATTTGTACCGTATATTTGTCTTGGCTTTAAGGAAATACATTAAAAACCTTTCACTGAGAATATGAGATATTGCATTGTCCTTGAAATGGTGTTTGGACGTTCAAAGCCATTTAATCTCAATTAAAGCAGAGCATACAAGATAAGGTGCTCTGAAGATGCATTAAAGTGTGTTATAGTGCCAAGCCTGCATGCATTCTGACACATCCTAAAAGCACTGTGGCACTGGTTTGAAGGTACGGTTCAGAGCTCTCCCCGTGCCCCATTAGCCATGGATCATTAGCATAACTCAGAGCTCTTCCCCTGCTCTGTGCCAGTGTGTGCTAACAAGTGCTGCTAATGTACGAAGGCTTGACATGATAGATTGTAATGCCTCTGGCTCTGTCATGTCACAGGCAGTTTATGCATTAAATAAAACACACCAGGGGATTACGGAGTTAAGATATTGGAAATGCACCATAAAGCCTTTTAATTAAAAATCACCGTTTGTGATCTGTGCCGGAACTGCGAACTGCAACCAGAAGTTTGACCTCAGACGGATGGTCAGGAATTGGTCTGAAACGAGTTTGGGGTTCTCAGTGTAGCCATCCACCATGGGACAGCAGCGTTCATATCAGTCCTACCAGGATGCCGAGGGCTGCGGGGGGCGCGGAGCCAGGCTGCCCTCACAGCTGGGCGAGCACAAGACATTTCAGGGTGACAGGAGTGAGTTTATGCTGCCATTGATTTTGCTGCACTAATTCAGAGGATAAACAGAGGACTCAATTCTCCGGAGTTATCAATCTGGCACCTTTCAAGCACATTTAGATTGGCATGGGCTTTTGTTTTTTGTTTTCTTCTTTTTCCCCTTCCCAATTACATGTTAAGTGTAGCAGTGTTAACAGATGTCACTAGAATATAATCTCCAAGGATTTCAAGAGCAAATAACACTAGGAAAAAATTGATTCACAAAGAAATGTTTAGCTATCATGATCATTGAGAATAAGCTACATTATTTTCTTAAATGCCTAGTTGAAATACTGTTTTTAGAGTTATTTTGACAGAAGATTTTTGTAAAAGGTGCCAGCAAACAGGGTGGAATGACAATCACACAGGAAGAAGATGCTGCCACAGTCAGAATTCACCAGTGACAAAGATGAAATGCATTGGATCATGGTTTTTGCAGGGATCTAACCTCCACGCCTACACTATGGTTCATAGAGTGGAGTCCTACTGTGCCAGAAAATACATTTATATTTGTAACATGCTAAAAATACTGTGAGTACCATGATATCTTGGTTCTTTTTCCTACTTACTTTTTGGACTTAGAAAACCCTTTTTGTATTTCTGTCCTTTATTTGTTAACTGATTTTTTTAAAAGCAGCACACTTACCAAATAAGTCTGTTGTTAATAAATTTATGGCTGATAATTTTTTTAAAAAAGCATTACGTGGGAATGTGAAGTAATGAATACACCAGAATGCCTATTTAGATTCACACAAAATAATGATCACAAAAGCACAGAGTCCCTACAGCTTCCAAAGAAGAGGTGAAAGCTCTGAAAAGAGAGCTGGTGTAATACCTCTGCCCACATGTGGACATGCATGCTAAAAGTGATGCCCACAAGGTTTATAACCTCTGTCATTATAACTGATTGGTAGTTAAGCTTCTTTTTGGAGTTCATTGCCATTGCCCCTTTATTTTGGACTAATAGGCAAGAGTGACTTTTGATATGTCTGTTTTGTACATGGCAAAGCAGGTCACAAGCAGCTGAGCACACTGACATTAAAATACTCGAGACAGCCTGTCTTTGTAGCTCATGCACAAGGACTTTGTGTTTGTTTAGTGCTACCCAGGTCTATTGCCACAAGTTACACCAGCAAAAGCAGAACAATAATCAGTGAAATTGATTTCTCTGTAAAATGGGAATACCCCTGACCCTTGTCAGAACCCCTGTTGTTCATCTTCCACTGGACCCCAGTGCCTGGAGCTGTATCAAATGCCCCTAGCTGGGACAAGTCCCTGCAGTGTGTCCTGAGCTGGCTGGTGTGAAGGAGGGCTTGCCAGAGAGAAACCAGCTCGTCTGGCCCCTCAGGGCATGGGGGAAGCAGATGTGTATCTGTCTGCAGCTGATCAGAGCTTTTTTCCAACTTTTTTTCCCTCCAAATTTGCCCCGGGACTCTGGGGTGAAATCTGTGCCTTGTGCCCATCCTGAGTGCAGTCTCAGGGAGTTCATATCCCGCCTGGAGAAAGCCCATGAGCACCTTCCCACTGGCCAGGCTGCCCCACACCCACCGCAGAGCAGCTTCAGCCCTGGGTGAACGGCTCCTACACGGTGCCACTAAAAAGCAGTTTCAGCAAAGCACATCAAAATGGTGCACTTTTACCCTCGCACACACGGATGCATTCTCCTCACTGTCCATTGCTGAAAATGTGAACAGAATCTGGGTTTTATCTTATTAGTGACCTGGTTCAGGCTCATATTTCCAGTATTTCTGGAACTATTTCAGTGATGAACTGTAGATGGAGTTATTAACCCACCAGAAGCATCTGACAGAGGAAAAGAAAAAGGCCCTCAACACATTCTTTTCCAAAATATTTTCAGTCTTTGTGATTGTTTGTTCATTTACTAAAAATAGCATATTTAAAAGCATAGAAAGGCAGAAGGCCAGAGTTACTGAGGCATGTGACAGATATGACAGATACCTGGCTTGGAAATGCCACAGGACTTCTTCTCCATATACCATTATTCAGCTCTTCTTAACAAATTCTACACCTGCAGAAAAAAGGAACAAAAGACATAAATGCAACAGGAAAAGGAAAGATTTCAGGGTAAAAAAAATTACAACCAACCTACCCCTCAACAAACCACATTCTTAGAAACACAAATAGCCAAATTTACTTGATTACATTTCATTTTAGGAGTAGCAATAGCTCCTCACTGTTCCCCAGTTACCAGTTCACATTACGGCTCACTCTCTCTCATATTTCAGCCTTGTTTTCAGCTGATCTTCAGTGGTTTTTGAAGTTGGGCAATATCCAACCCCCTGTTCAGTAGCATCAGTATTGGGCTAATGCAAACAAAACCAGGTTCACTTTCCACGACATGCTGACTGCCTACTGAAAACATCTGGATGACATTTCCTTTGCAATAGAAGATCTTCTCTCAACTGTTACAATACTTGCACGTTTCTAAGGAAGCAGAACACCCAGTCCGCAGTGGGTTAAGAAAATCCCCTGGAACTGCATCATAAGCAAATTTTATTCCTGTTCAGTGATTTATTTAAACGCAGTTATCTCTGAAGGATAAGAAACAAATCCTGAGGGTATTCACAGAAGCAGGGAGTTAGGGCACAAGGGGATTTTTCACCTTCAGATCGAATTAACGGACTTTATTCTAAAATGAGGATGGTCAGCTGGAATGGTCAACCAAGCATTTGTCCAAGACTACAGAACACGACTAGCAGAGGAACTCTGCTGACCTGAAGGGGTTTTGAGTAATCTGAAAGCTCAGCTGTGGGAGCAAGTGAATTAACAGAGACTACTGGGACTGAAAACTAACAGCCAGTCCTAAAGAGGATCCTGGAGAGCTGTTTGATTTAAAGACACTCCTTACCTCCCTCTCTATCCATTCTCCAAGGGATTTGGTATCCATTTTCTTATCTCCCTCAGCAATATGAAGATATCAAGACAAGGTTTGTAAAGTTAGGAAAGCTGGACTGATCTCTTCTAGGCAGCTGTTCTCAGAACTGCATGCTGAGGCAAACGTGAGAGCTTCTCACCCCCAGAGATCCACACTGGAACCTTGGTCAGGCCATTAATTTACACCAGGGTATTGTAGGGGATGGACTAATTCTGAAAACTGCCAACACAGACATTCATTATTGTTAGTCTGAGCAAGGTGGTCCTGGTAGCCTCCAAGCCCATATAATGTTAAATATTCAAGTTTTCTTTTGCAGATAATGCCACAAGATAAACCTCACACAGAAAATTGTTCACATTTACAGGGAGTATAAAGATTATGCCTTTTCGCCAGCTTAGAAGTATGCAAAGTTACCATTTAAAAATAAAATGTCTTGATAAATGTTTGTTATGATCCATACGATACTGCAATTATTTGAACTGGAAAACCTCCACGCCTAGCAAGGCAGTAATTTGATGGCTTGCTCATCATGTATTCATGTTAAGATCCCACATTAAATGGAGGAATCACTTGAAAGGATGGATGTCTGATTCTCTGTTGCCTGGATTCTCTGTTACGTACAACTTCTTCAGGCTCCTCTGATGAAACAGCCTCAGAACCATCAGTGCTGTTTATGCAGTGACGCTGTTTGCAAGCTGCCCGGGGTCTGTGCAGCGTCGGACTGCCGGAGGTGTCCCTGGGACGGGACCTGGCTGCAGCACAGCAGATGGAGCTCAGCTACAGGGTAGCAGCCGATGCCAGCTCCCCGCGAGGAGCAGCCTGCAAGCCGAATGGAAAAGGAGCATGGGCAGAGGCAAAGGACAAGGGAGGGACTCCCTGCATAGTTTCCAATCCTTTACTGCAGGTAAAACAGAAGAACAGAAGAGTGGAAAATGAGGGTGTACAGCGATTTTTGTATGGGGGTGAAAAGGGGCGGAATTAAGGGACACAGCCAATGGGGTTCGCTAAACTGGGATGTGGCAGGGGGAAAACATCCAATGGGACAAACACAGGGGAGGGTTCTATTCGAATTAACAAATGTGGTACTGAGTACAGCAGAACTTTCCAGATATCATACATATCCCATAAGGGATATGCATAAACATAAGGGGGTACATAAAACTGGGTGGGGAAATCCTAAACCTATGACAGAACAATATGCGAAACACAGTTCCTGGGGGAACATGGTAACTTGCCGTGACCAGAAGTTAGACTGCAGTGCCCTGGGTGCTTGTCCACCAGGAATTCATTGGTGTGGGCCCTGTGGGTACTGCCAGATGCACTGCAGCAATGCAGGAGAGCAGAAACGGGAGTTGTGGCTGATAATGGAGAATGTATTGCTGTTTTTTGCTGCATTGTACTGGAGCCAGTGTGGAGATGGGTGGTAAGAGAGGGCTCCCAGGCTGTGGCTGTGGCTGTGCAGACCAGCACTGTCACACTGCTGCCAGGGCACCACTAGATGTCTGTCTCTGCCTGTGCTCGCCCTGCACCGCGCGCTCCGGGAGGGCCTGGCAACCAACTCGCCTTTTGGGCCGCAGCTTCTGTTTGTTCTTGAGACAATTTACCTCACGTAACCTGATTGCTGGTAGAGAACACCCACTCATTGAATTAACCGTTTAACAGACCAATTAACTGCAGCTATTCCTCTCCATGAGTGCACGAATGCAATGGTTCTCTTCCCCTCCACAATATGACATGATTGCAATGGAAAGTTAGAGCAGACTGAGTAAGGCAATGTCTCCAGTGTGATCCAAGAATTATTGCAGGGAGTGGGACTTTTGCTATTGTCTCCAGCTGTGTCAGGATTTGCAGAAATCCACTTGCCCACACCAGAGATGTCCATTTTGCCGTGCCATTTTAACAGACTCGTGTATGGCTCCACTCACTAATGCAGAGTTTACCTTTCAGGCTGTGTGTTGACTATCTCATATTTGTACTTCTTTCCAGCTGACTCAACTCGTTGGTTTGTTAAGGACTTTTCACACTGCTCACACATTAAGTAAACCTGACTTGCATGCTCAGTTTGCACTCCCCAAGCAGTGTCAGAGCTGAGTTCCCGAGGAAACGCTTCCAACAGACACTGAGGGTAGCATCTGCTCAGTGAGGCACATAAATTCCTTACCGTGTGATTCAGTGTCTTTGGCTGACTCCTGCCAGTGAGCCTGCACAGAGATCCTCCTCAGCAGCACTGCCATCTCTAAATTAACCTGTGGCAAGCAAGGCAGCTACAGCTTCCAGCCATTTGTGCCACTTCTCTGTAGGAATTCACTGCCTCATGGCAGGATTGAGATGGCTGGCTCAGATGTTGAGGCTTGCATGCGGACGGGGGAACAAGGGGCTCTCCCCTCAGCTCTATCTCCCCCTTCTTCTCCCCTACTCACCAGTCATAGGAAAGAATTGGAGAATTTTTTAGGATAAGATGCCAAAACACTTTAAATCTGACTTCAGATCCATTGTCATACAATTTGGCTGTACTAAATGGATCAGTGAGCACATCCCTTGCGTATGTTAAAGTCCTTCAAAGTAAAGTCATGCAGTCAACCAGCTTATTCTCCCTCCTAGTAAATAATCTATTCTTTCTTTTGAGTGTTATTATTTCCATTTCCATTTGAGAAACTGAGTTAGAGTGGGTCTTAGTGGTTTGCTAAAGGACCACTCACAACATTTCTGGCAGACCAGAGACAAAGCCAGGAACGGAAAAGAAAATGAAAGACTCGGATACTCAGTGTTTCATCAAGCTGGCAGCAGGTTCTTGGACTAAATAAAAGTACTGTTCCCCAGAATGTTCCATTACACTATGGAGTTCAGTATCATTTAATGTTATGGAGAATAAAAGTGTAAATGGGTTTGAGGAAGGAATTAGAACAGCTGATCCCCACGAGGACAGACTGTTTATCTGTCTAACTAACAGACAGACTTTTTTGTATTGGACTGAGTACAAAGGTCCTCTTGCAACAGCAACAAGTCCAACTCATGAGATGAGGGAAAAAGGTTCCCTGTTCCATACCCATTCCTTAAACACTGCCCCTGTTTTCTACCCTGCTCACTCTGGAGATGGGATGTTTCACTCCAGAGGATTTGTGTTGAGGTCACCACTCCAGCTCAGAGGAGAGAGCAAAGCTCTATTTCGTGAGGGAGGTCTATCTAGCAAGCAAGTGCACTTATGGTTCTATAACGCAAACAGGATTTGCAGGGAAGGAAGAGCTATTTTTGTGGTTTTCCTCCAAGGTTCAGGGACTTTGTTCCTATAAAAAGTATCAGTTCAGGATGGCTGTTTCAGGACATGCCATGGAACAAGCAAACAATAATGGCATGGATTGCATCATGGTCAGAAGACTAAGCTGATTAAGTCAGTCCAAGTGGTTTTCCCCTTCCACAGACAGGAAATTAGGCCTTTCTGCCCTGATACAAACACCTACTCCACACCAGGCTGCCAGGTGTGGAAATCAATATGAATAAGAGAAGAATCAATAAGAATAACAGAAGACAAAATTTCAAAGGGAGTCTTTCCACCTTTAGTGACCCAAGCATGGTGCAATGGTTGTGAGGGTGATTTTGAAACTAAGGGCACTGCAATGCTGTTTTTGCTTTGCAAAGCAAATGCCAGCTCTCCAAGTGTAGTGGCAACTGATGGCAGCTCAAGGCTATATCCATTTTTATTCCATGAGTGTACCAGGAACTAGTAGTGCTGGGAGGTGGCTGTGGAAAATGAGGGCATCTAAACAATTACTTGTTTACATAAATATTCTAAATATGCCTTTAGTAAAGCACTGGAGTTATAGAACTAATTGCTCTGCTCATCTCTTACTGACTTCCATGGCTCTACCTATTCCCTTTTAGGGTGGATATCTAATTTTTCATATGGATCTGTATATGCCCTGGGTTTTATTGATCATTATATGAAGGTCAAACCAGATATGTGTTTTCCTCTCCTCAAGATCCTGTTTGCAATGCTACATTTATTAAGCAATTACATTATTAGCAAATGCAGCAAAAAAATAAAGCAAATTGAAATAAAACCAAACACAATCTATTTACATGCTTATTCTTATTTAATGATACACTTCAGTGCATGGCTAGTTAGATATGCTGCCTGCAGTTAGAGAAGACTTGCTCAACTCACACCTTTCCCTTTCTTAGCTCAGGGAGTTCTTAGCAGCAATCCTAGTGATGATCTCCCACACCTTGCCTTTGCCTTTCAAAGGAAGTTGGACTCCCTCAAAAAAAAAAAAAATCCTTATCTTAGTTTTCCTCTCATTTTCATACTGCTCAGTTATGCTTCTTACATGCTTTACCTTTTTTTTTGCCACCATTATTTTTTTAAAGCTGGCAAAATTCTAGCCAAATAGAAATATCCAGAGAGAATGCCTTCCCAGTTTTGTCCAAAATTGTTGGCATGGGGCTTTTTTTCTCAAAATGAGAAAATCCTCCCTTGTCAATTGAAACATTTTGTTCTTTTCACACCACTAATGTTTCAGGTTTTAATTTTCAGAGGTTCTTTTTCCTCACAAGTTTCTAAGTTACGTTTAAGTCAATTTATCCATACACAGGATGCTTTTGCTATTGTTTGCCATCTTAGAGGCTGAACTGATCCGGTGCTTGCTAAAAAATATGTAGGAAGAATATCGGTGATGGCCCACTTCTGATACGGAATGAAATCCATTTTGGAGCAGCACTGTGAGAGCCCCACCACAGCCACTCTGCTCCCGAATAAATAGACAGACCAGCACTGTCAGCAGCCTCTCCTCTGCTGCTGTTAACTCTGTGTAACTTGGCTTTAAATGGGATATAATTTGGCTCTGAATATTTTCATTTAGGCCGTTAGCATTAGACTCCCTGACATACTATTAGCATTACCAAACCTTTAAGATACATCAAGGAAACAAAACTGAAAAGCCAGTGAGATAAATCTATGCTCCCAAACAGATGTTGCACAATCACATGCAGCTCAGGATGCCAGTTCCTAACATCTTATTTCAGCAAGTCTTACAGATATGAAATTTAACACAACCTCGTCAAACACAAGCTGAATCATCTTGCAGCATTCGTGGATTTTAAAGTAAGCAAGGAGAGCTATGACTGTCCAGTTTGATTTGCATTGCACAGGCCAAAGAATTCCATCCAATAAATCCCGCTATCAAATGAATTATTGCTTCCTTCCATGTAAGCAATCCTTAGATCCAGTAAGTTGTGGCTGAATTATAGCACATCTTGCAGGAGGGCATCCAGCTTCCGTCCATGCTATAATGCTTACAAGGCTAGGCACAGAGCCCAACAAGCCATCTCCTTCCCCATTTCCTAGTGCTGGAACTTAATCCAGATATGATGGGAAGGTAAACTTACGTTGTTGTGAATACTGTTTTCATATAGAGTGCCCTTACCCCATGCCAGAATTACACCTTTACTCAGGGAAATAAGTGTTCCTAAAAAAATGATGGCTGAGATAATGGGAGGAAATCAGTCAACAAGAGGATTGCAGTCTACAAAAGGAGTACTTCCCACTTGGATCTTATCCCAGTTTCTTTTGCAAACGTGGAGAAATTTGAAAGGTAAAGCAGAAATTGGAAGGGGGAGTGAAGAAGACAAAATGACACAGGGCAAGAACGTGAAAATATCTCAGATTTATCCTGTGCCCCTCACTGGATATTTTGGAAAATAAACCCCTGGACATTAGGAGTCTGTGGTGGTTAAACCACACAGTCACTGGCGCTCTGTCCCCAACAGGATGAGGGAGAGAGTCAGAAGAGAGAAAGTGAGAAAACTCACGGGTTGAGATAAAGACAGTTTAATAGTCACCCAAAATCTGTGCATAGAAGCACAGCAAAACAAGGAATTCATTCCCTGCTTCCCACAAGCAGGCAGGTGTTCAGGATCCCCAGGAGAGCAGGGGAACCCATGGAAAAGTGACTTGGGAAGACAAACACTTTCACTCCCAACAGCAGAACTCAGTCAAACAGGCTCTGACTCATCTTTGGGTGCCTCTTTGTGTCTACCAACAAACAGCAGCCTGTAAAGAGCAGTAAATTCCTTACCTGGTGCTGGTTTTGTGGGGTAAATTTGAACATTAATCATAGCTATGTGTAGATGAATGCAGACTGAAAATGATCCTATTTATTCTACCGACAGGNAAAAAAAAAAAAATCCTTATCTTAGTTTTCCTCTCATTTTCATACTGCTCAGTTATGCTTCTTACATGCTTTACCTTTTTTTTTGCCACCATTATTTTTTTAAAGCTGGCAAAATTCTAGCCAAATAGAAATATCCAGAGAGAATGCCTTCCCAGTTTTGTCCAAAATTGTTGGCATGGGGCTTTTTTTCTCAAAATGAGAAAATCCTCCCTTGTCAATTGAAACATTTTGTTCTTTTCACACCACTAATGTTTCAGGTTTTAATTTTCAGAGGTTCTTTTTCCTCACAAGTTTCTAAGTTACGTTTAAGTCAATTTATCCATACACAGGATGCTTTTGCTATTGTTTGCCATCTTAGAGGCTGAACTGATCCGGTGCTTGCTAAAAAATATGTAGGAAGAATATCGGTGATGGCCCACTTCTGATACGGAATGAAATCCATTTTGGAGCAGCACTGTGAGAGCCCCACCACAGCCACTCTGCTCCCGAATAAATAGACAGACCAGCACTGTCAGCAGCCTCTCCTCTGCTGCTGTTAACTCTGTGTAACTTGGCTTTAAATGGGATATAATTTGGCTCTGAATATTTTCATTTAGGCCGTTAGCATTAGACTCCCTGACATACTATTAGCATTACCAAACCTTTAAGATACATCAAGGAAACAAAACTGAAAAGCCAGTGAGATAAATCTATGCTCCCAAACAGATGTTGCACAATCACATGCAGCTCAGGATGCCAGTTCCTAACATCTTATTTCAGCAAGTCTTACAGATATGAAATTTAACACAACCTCGTCAAACACAAGCTGAATCATCTTGCAGCATTCGTGGATTTTAAAGTAAGCAAGGAGAGCTATGACTGTCCAGTTTGATTTGCATTGCACAGGCCAAAGAATTCCATCCAATAAATCCCGCTATCAAATGAATTATTGCTTCCTTCCATGTAAGCAATCCTTAGATCCAGTAAGTTGTGGCTGAATTATAGCACATCTTGCAGGAGGGCATCCAGCTTCCGTCCATGCTATAATGCTTATAAGGCTAGGCACAGAGCCCAACAAGCCATCTCCTTCCCCATTTCCTAGTGCTGGAACTTAATCCAGATATGATGGGAAGGTAAACTTACGTTGTTGTGAATACTGTTTTCATATAGAGTGCCCTTACCCCATGCCAGAATTACACCTTTACTCAGGGAAATAAGTGTTCCTAAAAAAATGATGGCTGAGATAATGGGAGGAAATCAGTCAACAAGAGGATTGCAGTCTACAAAAGGAGTACTTCCCACTTGGATCTTATCCCAGTTTCTTTTGCAAACGTGGAGAAATTTGAAAGGTAAAGCAGAAATTGGAAGGGGGAGTGAAGAAGACAAAATGACACAGGGCAAGAACGTGAAAATATCTCAGATTTATCCTGTGCCCCTCACTGGATATTTTGGAAAATAAACCCCTGGACATTAGGAGTCTGTGGTGGTTAAACCACACAGTCACTGGCGCTCTGTCCCCAACAGGATGAGGGAGAGAGTCAGAAGAGAGAAAGTGAGAAAACTCACGGGTTGAGATAAAGACAGTTTAATAGTCACCCAAAATCTGTGCATAGAAGCACAGCAAAACAAGGAATTCATTCCCTGCTTCCCACAAGCAGGCAGGTGTTCAGGATCCCCAGGAGAGCAGGGGAACCCATGGAAAAGTGACTTGGGAAGACAAACACTTTCACTCCCAACAGCAGAACTCAGTCAAACAGGCTCTGACTCATCTTTGGGTGCCTCTTTGTGTCTACCAACAAACAGCAGCCTGTAAAGAGCAGTAAATTCCTTACCTGGTGCTGGTTTTGTGGGGTAAATTTGAACATTAATCATAGCTATGTGTAGATGAATGCAGACTGAAAATGATCCTATTTATTCTACCGACAGGTATCTGAAATCAATTTGCAGTTTATTTTGTGTATCTATTACATCATTGCAACAAGGAATATGTTTAATAAGCAGAATCCAAATAACTCCAGGGTGGAGGAGATATTTTTGTTGTTGTAGGTGTTTGCCATTGGTGACATAAGCAAATACAAGATGTCCCAGCTGCAGCCCATTCTCCCGCCTGATTCAAGATTTTAATGTGAAAATGGCTATTTTTAGGCTGGAGCTCATCTGAGGTTGTTCTGTGTCCCCAGCATGTAGCTGATTGCTGATAACCTATTTGGGGGAGTGGGGGTGAACCAGTGCAATCTGCAAATATTACGAATCAGATTGACTGAAAAGCAGAGCAAAAGCTGCAGAGACCTTTCTGAGATTCAAGTCAGATCTGTGATACTCTGCCTTCTTGAAGATCCACTCTTTAGTTATAAGTGACACTTCTTTCACATTTTAAATAGCTGGCAGAAAATAAAAAGGAAAAGACCCTAAAATGCTTTTGCCAGACTAGTCAATGCATTTAAGATTAAGCTGAACATTTCTATACATCAGTGACCTTTAAAATCTGTTAGGAAGGTGAGATGTTAGGATTTAGTCTCTGCTAGGTGATTGATGTTTTTTTTCAGCTGGAAAGCAAAGCTATAGCCTGTAGTCTAAAGCCTATTTATAATCCTCTTTAACAGCACTTGGTATAAAGATACAACTCATTTCTTTGTGAAAATAGCCTGGCTCTGCAATAGTGTGATATATTGAAAGAAAACAAAGTAAAAACCTGGAGCTTGCCTCCAAGATATATATTAAAGAACTGTCAATAATTGCCCTGCATTTGAAGGAATTTTGTTAATATGAAAACTTGATAACATTCCTACAAAGTAAGTGTCAGTAAGGGTGTTCATTCATCCACTTACCTTCTGAAACAGATTGGCAACTACAATAAACAACAACAGAAGCAGCTTTGTGGGTGGGGCATTTGTATCTCGGGATGCTCCCAAGGATGTCACTTTATCCCACGAGCGAGCGCCAGGGCAGGAAGAGCAGTCTGAGGGACAATGCCTGTTGACAGCAATGTTTAAGGCAGCCCCTTCACTCTTAACCTGCTCTGCTCCGCTGCTCTGCTCTTCCCGTGCTCAAGGAAAGGCGCACCCAGCTGTAAATGTACCTGCCCTTGCACGAGCTTTTACCACGCAGCTTTTTCATCCTGTCCTTAGAGGGGGCATGGAAAGCGGGAGAGAAGTCCTCTTGCCTTCACTGAAGCAAAGAAAAGCTCAAATTCAACCCCTTGGCACCTGAATGTCAAGCGGAAGTCAGGACCTTGTTGTCCTTTACAACGACCCTGTTGTCTGCTTTCTGCCACCTCATTATCTGACCCTGGATTGCACCTCCCGCAGTAAACCACTGATAAACTCACTTTATACCATCACTAGACATTTGCCTTCCTTCTGGAAGACCACGCCGACATTTTTTTCCCTCCTTCATTGTGATTTTTCAATATGCAAGGCAGTAAATAGCGCATCGGAAAAAGCGTCAAAAATGGAAAGCAAAATCTGTTTGTTTTCCATAAAGGGATATACCTCAAAGCCTGTCCTAATGCACTTCCAGAGCGTGTCTGCTCTGGGGCTGAAGTATTAAGCACACATTATGCACTCAGGTTTCAACCCTGCCATCTCTGAATTGCTTGATTGCAGTTGAGCTGCAGCAAAAACTGACGAGGAAACACATCCCTGGTGCCTCAGGGCAACTTCTGTTTGAGTTTTCCAGTGAAGGAGAAAGTGGGAGCACGGCCTGAGTTATTGCAGGCTGATCCCCCCGTGCACCCGGCCCCTCCCGGCCCGTCCGTTCCGATGGATGTGCTCCTGGCTGCTCTCGGCCTCCACCACCCTTGGTCGTACAAGGAGAGGCGTTCCTCACTGCCGGCGCTCAGGCGGATGGGGCTGCCTGCTCCCTCTGCAGCTAACCACACACCTTGATCTTTACCCCAGGCAGCAGTTCCCTGCACTCTGCAGCTACCGGTCCCTATCACTATTTGCAAGCCTTTTTCATATTTATTAACTAGGGGAGTTAATTCCAGGATTTTGCTCTGGGGAGTTTTAACATGAAATAGTTGCTATTGAATTTAACAGTGCCACCTTCCTTTTGCAAGGAAACAGCATATTTGTACAATGGCAGAGTAAAGTATTCCCCGAAATCACAGGCAAGGAGCTTTCTAGACTGTGCATGTCCCAAGAACAAGTTGTAAATGAGCTAAATAAATTTAAAACCAAATCAAGCTTCAGGCTCTGAAATGGAGCCTCAGTTGCTCTGTCTGAATACCACTGGGACTTAACTGCAGTGCAGACCCCAGGAAAAGCCCAGCCAAATATATGCTTGGAGAAGGTCAAAAGCCAAACTTAATGGCAGTGTGATCAAATCTAGGGTTTCCGTGGGCAAGAAGAAGGAAATGCTAACCAATCTCTCAAAGGAAATACTGAGTCAACATAGTGGCAGGACTGATTTTATTCTGCGCAGTCAGTCTGGAATTTCCCAGTTCCTCTGAAAGCATTGCTGGAGAAACATGGTGTACATATTTATTTTACCTGAAAGCAATACAGGAACATTTGCTGTTACATCTCGATATGAAAATGTTAACTGTTGGGGCTGCACTTGTCAGGGAAAGAAGCAGAAAGGAAAGAAAAAAGCTTGAGTAGTAGGTAAACATCACTGGTACTTCATCTTTCTCTGCATGTCCAGCCTTTCTATTTTGGTTCTTTGCTGAAAGGAAGTATAGGACCATACCTAAGAAACATGACTGTCAGCATTCATTAAGACCAATGCTTAATCTCAGCTGACAACATGAATGTCAGAATCGTAGCTGGGAGCTGGCAGCATTTCAATAGAGGATTCTTCTGAGCTCTTACACACTACTTCAGTAAATAATCCTACCGGGAAATATGGAGAGGAGCATTTAAAATGATTTTAGCTGGCACGTCACTACAAGGTTGAACCACCATGTAGTGATGTGCCCACTGCCTAATTCCACTGTGAAATGTTGAAATACAGCTTTTAGCTCCACAGAAGCATGTAGGCCTCTATTTACATGCAAATTAATGCTATTCATGTGTGAACTACAGCAGGTACTGATTCTGCCAGATGGAATAATTTGGGGATGGGCCCATTCTCTTTTGCTGAGGGCTGCATGTATTCTCACATGCTGTAGATAATTGTTGGAGTTTCTATGTCACCAGAAGTCCCAATTAAATAGCTATTTAAATAATTTACTTTTTTCCCAAGTGAAACATGGTCATGCATGCAGTTGCATAGACTAAAAATAGTGATGGCAGTAATCACACTTCCAGTGCCACTGTTAGTAATAACACCATTAGCACTGAGGGAGAAGCAGGTGGCTCAGGGCAAAGTATCAGGAAACCTGGACGTGTCACCACCCAGTGATTCTGGACATGCCATTTCATCCCAGAACCAGACAATATGCCAAGTTGGAAAGGACCCATCAGGACCAGCAAGTCATTGTCTCTTTCTTCCCTTTGTTTTCATCTGTAAATTATTCACAGAAGGCATAATACTTTACTCAGTTCCTGAACTGAAGTAGGCAAAAAACCCCATAAATATTACTGTGACATTTACATGCATTTTTCTGCATTAGCCCCCACTTGACCTTCACCAGCAGAGAGGGTCACTTGATTTTAATCAGTGGCAGCCCCTAATTCCACAGAATTAGGATATTGAAAAGCAGTAGGTGGCTAAACTGACTAATGCAAACAGGCCTGGTTTGGCTGATGGTATTTTATTTGAAGCAGTGATATGCTTAATATTTCTTCAATTATCATCAGCAGAGAAATCAAGAGATCAGTGTGTGAACCTCCTCAACATGAGCTGGCCAACTTTATATGAGGCAGCAACAAACACAAGACCTGAGAGGAATCAACAACAGGATCTGCTGATCTATTTACAGTTGGAAGCTACAAAGGATTTCTTAGCCAGTGTTTTTCATTCTCTTGAAGCTGGAGATGTAGAGACAGATTTTGACAGTTCCACAAAGAATAGGATTTAATTAAACTGAAGAAAATGAGATAAACTTTGCATAACAAAAGAAAGGAGGAAAATACACCCATCTTGCATAAAGAGGCTGGGATGGGATGTGAGGGGCTGTCCTCACCTCCTGCTCTCCTTGAGGCTCATTCCTATTATGTGACCTTCCAGTCACTGACAGGGCTGTGCCCTCCCCCAGCCCCTGCCTGAGTCTGCCCAACCCCATCTGTGTCTGCAAAGGTCATCAGCAGAGTAACCACGGAAAGGAACGGAAAGGAGGAGCCCAAGTGAAGACAATCAGCTGCACATTCACAAATCCCCCAATGCAAATGACTGGAAAGATCATAACCAAACAAAAAAAACCGCAAACCCACATCAGAAAATCCATAAATTCAGGCTGACTACGCAGCCATTAGGAAGGTCAGCAGAGCCCTTTCCTTTCCCAGTTTTTCTTATTCCAGAGCCCTGTCATGAGCATTCAGCTTCACTGCTCCCACTCCCTGAGATACTCCCAGATGCCTTTCCATGTCAGGGGCTCTGGGGCCAGTGGATGGGTTTGCTTCACCTGTCAGTGTTGGTGAGCACTGCAAAACACAGACTTACCATGGAGTCATTGCAGTAGGAAATACAGCATCATCTTCCAACTACCGAAAAAATCCCATTACAGTCATCCCTAATTCACAATCAAAGATATTTCTCCCTCAATATAATTTCTGAAAAGCCATTTAAAAATAAGATCAGTCACATATTCCTGCAGAAGCGAAAAGAAAAAAACCTCAGTTGTCAGAATCACAGGTGAATGGCACACATTCTGATACTACTGCCTGAATCTCTGTTTCCTTTACCAGAGATAAAAACAAAGCAAAACTATGCAGGCAAAGTCCATTCTGGACTTTTGGTTTTTCCCCATGTGCTTGATTTTAGGAGACTAATTTTGTTTTGCCTTTTAAATTTAAGCTCTCTTGGTGAAGTCTATGGGATAACAACAAATTCAGAAAGTAACCAAAGGGCAGCACCACGTAGCTGGTATCCATGTCTGTGATCGTTGTGTCTTCAGCTGGTTGCACATGTTTGTAAGTGGAAAGGCTGGATTTGCTTGCCCAGCCCACCAGGAGTTAATCAGCACCCCCTGACAGAGACATGGAATCAGCACCTGCCTGGTATGTGAGACGTGGGAAAAAGCCCCAACTGGAAAAACAATGAGCAGCTGTTCTGTGCTGCACCTTTCCACAGCCACTAAAAACTTCTGCAGGAGGTTACATGAAAAGCCCACCTAGTTCTGTTCTTGGTCTCTGAGAGCAACCAAGGAGGGAGCACAAGCAATGGGAATGCACAGGGAAATGCTTTCCCTGCTGTGCTCAATAAATCAGTCTCTGTGACAGAAGATTTGAACAGACTTGCTTTTAGCAGCCACTAATATGCTTCTCCTTAAAGAGTTTAATCATATTTTGAATCCATGTTTAATTTTATTTTTTAAAAATCTTGTAGCATTGAGTTTCACAAATTAATTTTACAGTTTGTGAAGAAGAACTCCTTCTTCTTTCTGTTAAATGTACTCACCAGTAAGATTGCTGGTTATGTTCCTGCACACCCATCTTGAAAAGCAGTAAAGCAATAATTCCTGATGCTTTTCCTTTATATTGTTTATGATGTTATCTGCTTCCATCATGTGCATCCCTTTCATTTATTTTCTAAGCCAAAGACTCCAAATCTGTGATCTTTCCTCCTATTTTGAGCATTCTTGTTGCCTTTCTCCTGTTTTAATACTTTGCCCTGAGCATTACTTTGGACTTCTCAGTACCAAATTTTATCTGCTATTTTATTAGTTCTGTGAATTTAAGGTCTAAGCTTTTCAGTTTTCAGTTTGACTGTCCTGATAATTTTTTTTTATTGCCACTACACATGAACCTTCAGGATCTCTGATAATGTGCTGATTAGTACAAATCCCAGCTGAAACCCTTAGAGTGCTTCCCTTCAATAGAAAAGCTGTCCATGTTTTCCTACCCTTTATTTCTTATCTTTTAACCAGTTTTTAATACTTTAGAGGACCTTTCCTCTTATGCTTTGACAGCTTAGTTTCCATGAGGATGTCTCATGAGAAACCCTGTCAGCAGAGTTGAATGGAAACCACTTGGATGAAATGTTTGTTATCAGGAATTAGAATATTCATTCAGGATCAGCAACCTGTGGAATGGACTGCTTGATTTCTGGAGAAAAGGAAAAGGAATTGTGAATCATTTATAGGATGTTTCCTGACATCGTATGTCAAAGTAGATGCTGCAGATGACATTAAAATATCATCATTTCAGTAACTTAGCTGATGTTTTAGTAATATCTGGTGAATAATGTAACTGGTATTTTTCTCTAAATTCCATGTTATCCCACTTTCACTTCTTTTTTAAATTTTTTTTTATTTTTTAACTGAAAACGAAAATGAAAACAGGGATGACCTGACATTAAATAGAACAAGCTGAACTTGCCGTCCAGCACACTTTGGTAAGGCTGAAGAAAACCAAGAGCCGATGTTCAGGGCTGTCAGTCGTGGCTCAGAATGCCAGCCCTGCCTGGGGTGCAGGCGCGGCAGCCTGGGCGCAGCGGCAGCCTGTGCCCTTGCTGCTGCCCGCTGCACCCGGGGAGCGGCTCGGCCCTGGCAGAGGCTGCACTGCCACGCACGGATTTGGGGACAGGCCACATTCCCTGCCAGCCCTGGCGGCTGCCCCTCGCCGCTCCAGCCTGGCAGCAGCGGCAGCCACAAGAAGTCCCACTGTAGCCCTCTCGCCAGCCTGGCGCTCCTCCTTTGCAGAAAGCCTAGGAAGCACTTCAAACCAGGAGTGCTCCAGGCAGGGCTGCCTCCCTCAAATCCCAGGAAGGGCCGAGAAGAGAGACAAAAGCTGAGGGCAGGTGGGCAGTGAGAGCCCTCCCAGCCCCGCTCCCCCAGGCAGAGCCTTCCCGCTGCCCTCTCTCCTCCGCCCGGGCTGTGCCGTGTGTTATAAATAAGAGACCAGATTATCAATTTAACAATTGCCCATTCATTTTATACTTCATTGTAGTTTATTATTCGTTACCTGAATGTTATATTTCGTCCTTTATTAACAGCTACTGCTAATTACTCTGTTGTTGTAAAAAAACTCCAACTGTAAGCTACTCCTTATCAGAATATGTAAATTTAAGGAATGTATGGCATCCCTACCCTTCCCCCGTTGCCCAGCTACCCGCCCCCAGGCCTGTCTGAAGATACCAGAGAGAAGAATAAACCAGAAAGCCTGATATGCAAACGAAAGCCTAAAGGACTCTTGGGAGAAGCAACAAACTCCTAGAAAAAACAAGTTAAAGACGAGCCAACGAACTTTTTAAGAAAAATCAACCCAATTACACGATCAGTTAGAAGGAGAACTACCACCTGGCCAGCTTTTCAGTTTCCTTTTTGGTCTCCACAACCAGTAAAAGGGTTGACTGAGAGCACCCCCCCTCCGATGACAAGCAGAAATTGCCTTCCTGGCCACTCCCTTGTGAGGAGAGAAGGTCCGGCTTTATCACTTTGAGTGGCAAAGCCAAATTCCTCCTCCCCCACGTCGAAGCTGGGAGCAGCGGAGGTGTGCGCAGCCTGCCGGGCACCCAACCCAAGCTGATCACTTTTAATAAAGGCTTTTAAAGGACTCGCAGTCGTGCCCGTATTGATTTCACCGTGCACCCCGGAGCGTCTCCGCTGCCACCCCGGGCTCCCCGTGCCGCAGCCTGGGGCTGGGCTGGCCCTGTGCTCCCCAGTGGAGCCCGCGCTGCCACCCCTGCGGGCTGCGGCCTCCCCGCGCCGCCCGGAGCTGCGGAGCAGCACAGCGCTAATGGGAATCCGGGCTGCTGACACTGAGCAGGGCCCTGTCTGCTTGAAATAAAAGTTATCCTGGTAATTTGGAGAACTAAGCAAAGTGAGCAGAGAATCTGTATGAGCAGGCTTTCACATCCTATTTCCCTCTGGTCAGGGCATGGAGAAAAATAATTTACCAAGGGAATGATCTCACAGAGACATAACGTAAGAATTAGTAATGTCTAAAATAAAAAAAAAAACCCTCTCTGTATATTTTCTTATAATTTCATNNNTTTTCTTATAATTTCATTAAAAGAATCATTTTTCATCTTGAAAAAAACAAGCTAGATTTTATTATTTTATTTTATTTTATTTTATTTTATTTTATTTTATTTTATTTTATTTTATTTTAATCTTGTGTTACTTCCTGATGAATAATCACATGCAGATAAAATTCAGATTCATGTGTACCAGACATTTCAGGATATAAAATGTCATTGTTAATTCCCTAAGCCGTACATTGCAAGATTACCAACATTAAGATTACACTTAGAAGACATCAGCAAATACTAAGGACAGTAAAGGTCATTAAATAAAATTAACATTTCCCTGTGCTTCAAGTAGAATAAAGAGTTTGAATTCCTGCTGCAGGTGTCAAGCCCACTCTATTTTGCATCTCCAGTCATGACCAATTTCATATGGGAAGTTATCTTTATAGGAAGCTTCCTACAAGGTTTATCTGGAGCAATGCGATTTTAGAATAAAAACTAAACAGGAAATTTTAAATGACAACCTCCCCCAGCTCAGTACTCTAGAAAAAGTTAATGAGGGAGAATTACTGCTCCTTAACAAAATGGAGAAAGATTAGAATACTTGATGAGAACATTGTTGAAATTTTTCCTTTCTAAGGTGTTCTGTGCTGGCTGGGAGCCATTTACTCCTGCACTGCAATTGAAGAGAACATTTGCCTCCTTGGTTTTCCACTCTAATATCTCACAGCACAAGCAGAGCTTTTGTTATGCATCAGCAGCTGCCAATATTTTAATGAAAGGCTCCAACAAAACCCGTTGTCCTTTTCTTTTCATTTCTTTTAGCTGGCAGCTCTTCAGAGTTTCACTCCCCAGTTCAAACCCTGTCTGCTGCAATCTCTATCCACAGCCCTCCAGGATCTCCCAGTATTCTCCCATTACAAACTGATTGACTACACTGTCAGAACCTCTCAGCAAACTTCCCAGTTTCATTTAGTCTGCAGGACTTTTGTCTTCGGCAAAGCAAATTCCCAATTCTACCCTTATCTCATATTAAACTGGAAGGAATATTTCACATCAGATGGGTTCCTGCTGAATCCAGATATATTTAGCAAAGTCTCTAAGTCTATCTCTTCATCCTATGATCTGCGTTTGTTTCTCAACGTGTAAGGCCTTTCTTTGCCTATTTATATATTTAATTTTTGATATATTTTTTTTTTTATTCTTGTCTGAGTGTGTATTTCTCCAACACTCTTGGATGCTGTGATAGGCACAAGCAAAATACCAGGCACCCAAATAAGCCTGTGCTTAAGACATACAGATCTGCAGAAGTTAAATACATGGCTACACGCTCCCTTGAACTCTCACTGACAGAAAGATCTGTGGCCTTTTTGCACTGGACTCTGCGCATGTCTCTGTTTTATGTTATTGGCAACAGCAGCACTTAACCAGCTTCCTTTCTGGTATAATATTCCAAGGACCTTTCAGTAAACCAGTTGCAATCAGGGGAAAAAAAAAGAAACCCTTGAAAGATAATAAATGTCAGTTCATTTGTACAACAAGAATAATGAGGCTGATTGCAAAACACAGGTTAAAAAAAACCAGTGGGAATGCTATGAACTATATTCCTATTCATGACATAGAATTTAAAAGCACAGAATTTGCCCAGTTTTAAAAAATTCTGAAGAGCTGAATTTTTTTACTCATTTCTCCTGGCTTTGCTGATTTATCTGGCAGTGATATGTCTGTGGAGATATAACACTGCTTGGCGTGCTAAATAGTGTCACTTTCTTCTGATTCTGTCGAGTTTTCATGTTGACTAGCACAAGGAAATGCTAACCTCTCCTGTTCTCACTCTTTCAGCGTGATTTCTAATACTTCTGACACAATCCCTTGCATGTCCTTATTTCTCTGTAATTACATTAACACGATGATGTGCCTTCATCTGGGACTTCATCAGGATTTCATCTTGTAAAGGAAAGAAAAGCCCTAGATCACTGAAGTACCTTTTTTTCTTATGGAACCACCTTCAAAGCCTTAACCTCAATGTTTCTAGAGATCTGTCATCTTAGAAGTAACACCTGACACCGTCAAATTATTGCCATTATCACATCCAGGGCAATCACTTCTCCCTCCCCTGCCATCCCAAGGTTTTCAGAAAACAAAAAGCAGGGTGCCTTTCAACTTTGAAAGTTGTTAGCCACAGGTGTGACTTAGATTTACTGAGTTATTCTTCTGTAGTGTCCCAGGAAGATTTGGCAGAGATTGATTCCAGCCACACCGATGATGACACATTTCAAACTCCTTCACAGATGCTTATTCACCCATCAGATTATATAATGCTGACCCTTGAATTGCTGAGAACTAGAAGGAGTAAACAGAGAGTTGGATGTGTGTGATGGGATGCCAGGTCATTAAGACTCTTCTGGTAAGACAAAAAAGGAGGGTATGATGCAGCCTTTCTACCTCAGGCTATGAACTTGTCATCTTTCAAGAGAAGTGAAGCCAGTCTGCCTAACTGCCTGAGCAATAAATAGAACCTCTTTCCTAGCACATAATAAAAGCAATGGACACCTTCTATTCCAGTTTTTCTTCTTTATTCTCTCATCTAACATTGCCCTGAGCTCTTCTGGAGTGCTTGTTTAGGAGTGCTCACTGTTGATACCCATAAGCAATTAGTCATGGTAATGGGGCTATTTTTTTTTTTGCCACAACTGTCATTTTATGTTTACAAACACAACATCAAAACTTCAGGAAGCGGTGGTACATGGCTTATTTTTTGCAATATGAAACAGTGCTTAAGATGGGAAAGAAAAATAGTGTAGTTATTTTCTAAAAATTTCCCACAGCATGTCACTAAATAAACTGGAATGTGAGCAAACACAGGACCTGGATCGTTGTTGTTGAGCTGAAATATTTCTCGGCTAACACAGTCTGATGCTAAATAAATATGTGTTTGATCAGACATTCCAGTTTAAGATTGTTTCTTCCCTATGGCAGAAACCTGCCTATGGCACAGGGGACAGACAAGAGGAAACTCAGCAAGGATTCCATTTTGAATCCATTATTAACAAGGTTTGGTTCACATTGGACTACTGAAAAAGTGTTCTATGGGTACACAAAAAAGGTGTTTAGGGTTTATTAAAAAGCCTGCATAGCTGAAAGACACATATTGCACTGACTGACCTCTCCCCACTCTTGATATTCACAGAATTTGGGGCAGCTGGGCAATTTTGGTCTCCTGTATCTGGCAGGACATTAATTTCAGTTACCTTAATGTTTAGCCCAACCTGGTCTGGAGTGAGGCACTTTGATCCTTGACAAACCTGTGGGGACCACAGACGGCAGTGTCAAAGCTGTCCTTCAAACCACGGCGCTGACTGGAGATGAACTGAAAAAAGTGGTTGGCATTGGCTCTTTTCCTGTGGAAATACAGGAAAGCCTCATGTCAAGGCAACTGGCTGTGCTCCTCCTCTGACTGCTGCTTTTGAGCTGCCTCAGCTTTGCAGTAATAACAAGTTACCTTTCTTGCCAGATAGTAAAAACTTCGTTCCTGGCCATTGTGTCATGAAAATTTTTGAGTTTCTTTAGAGAAAACATTTATTCAAGGCTAATATATGATCTTTGGTCTTCTGAGGAGTGTGTTTTCCTTCCTATGAACAGTTCCACTTTGACCTAAATAAAAGCATGGCTTGTCCTCAGTGCCCTGGCACAGTCCATACGCTCAGCTCCAGCCCTCATTTCCGTAGGTCTTTAGGCTTTGAGTTGGCAGAACTTGTGTCTTCAGTTATTGCAACAAAATTATGCTTACAAACGAGGGAGATAATCAGGTCCCTTTAAAAATCAGGTTTATGGGAACTAATCTAAATGTGAAGTTAACTCATTTTTAAAGCAGCAGCTTAAACTGTCATTAAGGCAACAAAATAAAGGCCTTTAGAGAAAAGAGAACATTAAGAGGAAGGAACAGAGACATCAGGTTACAGATAGAGTTGTTTCTGGCCAAGCAAACAAGTAGTAGAGCTAACCACTTCATCTTTCACCTCACATAAACAGGTAGTTGATGATACAATAAACACAGCAAAAGTGAATCTCGGTACTGCAAATGGCTTTATGCCAAAGCGCAACAAAAATCAGGCGCTGAGGCTGGATGAGCTCTTAACAAACAGGCAAGTTAAGACTGCAGTATTGCACAAGATCATTTAAAGCCTCTAAAACCCCTTAAAATTTCTCCCCCTCTTTCACTGGCATTTTAATAAGGCAATTCCCAATATTTGACTTGTGAAATAGCCTGGAATATAACAGTTGTATCAGCAGCCTGTAGCGAGGCTGTCTCTTATTGGCCCTGTGTGCACATTTGAAACCTCCTCTGTAACACGATGAAAGCCGTACCTATTCCAGGGCTTATTTGCGCAGAGGGAGTAGTTAAAAGTTTTGATTACTGGGACTGCAGATGGTGGGGATGATTCTGGGAGTAGTGGGCTATTCTCCCAGTCCCCAGCATCTGGAGACCACTGGCACCCATTTTTTCTGAGCGAAATCCTTTTCATCTGATAACAAATCTGTGACTCACATTGTTCACTTCAGCAAGCCAGCACAGTGTCACATCAGCTTTGTCCCCATCTTTAAATATATTCATGCCATCTGTCTCTTGGTCTCAACTGGTAAAACAATTGCAACGTAGGTTACGTACAATCAATTCCCAGTTGTTCTGAACAGCTTGAGATGTCTCACATCTTACTCGCTGACTTGTGGAAGAGACTGGTAAATGACTTTTTATAGGAAGATGATTGGTTTAGGATTCCCTTTGCAGACATTTCAGATGGCAAGAAGTTCAGATTTTATCTTGATATCTTTGCACTTTTTCTCCATATGGTTTTGGTTCTTCTTGCAAAGAAATGTGTTTGTCTCCATATGTCTCTTATCTTGAGTTTTCAGTGTCATCTTTAATTAGGAATTGAAATCAGTTGGTTTGATTTATATCAGTATTTGTCATTGATGCTATTGTCTTTCAGGCAATCATATTCAGATGTTAATGTCAGATTAAAATTATTCTTTATAGAGTCATAAATATGAAATATGCAATTAAAATTTTGCCATTTTGAAACAACAGAGTGTATGACAGACCTCTGCTCATGGTGCCTCAGTCAGCACTGTCCTTGTGAGAGAGCACTGTGAATCTCTGTCACTCAGACCTACCCCAGCCAAACATAGATTAAATCTGTGACTGCAGGTGCGACGCGGCTCAAATTCAGACACCAGGGGAGTTAAATTTGCTCTCAGCTCTTGTGATCATGATGAGATTGCCAAAGTGAATGCTGACGCATCACCCAAGTAGAGAAGGTAGGTGGTCCTTGCTGAAAGCTGGGTATCAGGAGCCATTGGGTGTCCTTACATCCCTGGGAATGCAGCCCAGGGGGAGCAGAGTGCTGGTTCCTGGCAGGATACAGCTGCTCCTTGTGGGGACGGAAGCCTAACCATCTACAGAGAGAAAAGTGGAGATTGTGGAGAAGCCCAGGCCTGAACAGGCAGGCCAGCACTTGTTACACAGATTTTTAAGCAAAACCACTCTCATCCAGATTCTATTTCTGAAAGTACATCATATTCCTAATTTTTTATTTTTTTACTTGAAAAACTTGTAGCTTCCTTATGAGGTTATTCACACTAACCTGTGGATTCTAGTGACAATAAGTAGGTCCTTGCCTTGAAGTCTCTGCAAAGAACTGGGATTTATCTTTTTCTTTAAATGAAAGAAGACTGAACAAATGTATAACTTCATTTTGGTAGGTCCTTCTTTCATCCTGTGCCTGTAACCAGCATTCCTCTTTCATAGGGAACCCTCTACAGTCACTTGGGTGACCCTTTTGTTCTGTTGCACACAAGCACAGGTAGCGTGAGAATCTCCAGCATCCCCTCATTACCTCTCCCAGAGGTGGTAATGGGCCCTCAGATAATCCCTAAATAGTGCTAAGAACTCTGTGTGAAGAGCTGTACACAAAAGAACCCTTTTACAATGAAGCATAAACCAAGGTATTTGATTTATCCTGCAAATCACAGAACAGATGCTGCATACTCCTGCATGCCAGCTACTGACACCCTGTCTTCAAGCTAGTTATTGGAGCTGGTTATTTCCATTATTTCCACATTCCCAGGTCATTTTGCCATCAGGAGTGGCTGCAGTCTGAGTGTTCAGAGCTGTCTCCAGCAGGGAGTAAATCCCCCTTCCCCATCGCCCCTCACAGCATGTGGCAGGGAAAGGGAAACCTCGAGGTTCCTGGAGGAGTAAGGCAAAGCAAGAATTTGGCAGGACTGATGGCACGGAGCACAGACAGGTCCTTACAATTAGGGAGCAGGTAAAATACTCATTTTAGCAAACTTCCAGAATTTTCTTAGAGGCAGAGGAAAAGACACAAATTCAGGCACACACTGCCCTACTGGCACCTCCATCTGTGATCAGCTGTGTCTGGAGAGATGATAAATACCTCTGAGAAATGGCCAGGCTCTATTCTATGGGAATTTTATTTCTATGTAATATTTTTGATCATTCAGTCCAGTTTTAAAGTGGAATTTCTTCTGCTCCCAGCCTTTCTGGGAAACCCTGTTTCCAAGACAAGATATCTTGGAAATTGTTGTACCACCTGAGATGCTCTGGCTCTCTACAGAGCCATGGGGACATTGACCATAAAATAGTACTAGTACTAGTACTAGTATTAGTACTAGTAATAATAATAATAATAATATCTGAAGAACTGCTTCTGGACACTGACCTGAGTAAAATCAGTCACATTTTTGGAAGGCACCCAAGTAGTTTTAGCCTCTATATTTTCTTCTCTCCTAGTAGGTAAACTGAGAATAAATCAGGGTCTTTTATTGTGGTACAAAAGAAACAACCTGTTACATTGGGCTTCGTGGGTCAGTGCTTTGATGTCTGTGCCAGTATAAATCTGAGCTAAAATGTATTTCCTAACTACACAGGGAGAACTATAAAGAACGTGAAGGGAGCTCAGAGGATAAGCAGACTCACACATGAATAGTGAGATAGGCTTTCAGTGGCCATTGCATCCATCTGCATGAATAAAACAGGTCCGGTCTGGATTTTGCTTCCATCCCAGCCACTGGCAGCCCTGTTCGAGCAGGAGTGGGACCCCTCAGGGTGTCACCTGCTGTGCACCTGCACATTTCTGCTGCAACAAACTGGTGCAAACACAGCTGGCGAGGGGAAGGAGCCGCCCGCTCAGCCCCCTTGTCAGTGGCGCCTCCGATTGCCGGGAAGCCTGGCCCGAGCCTGGGTGGCATCTCACCTCCTTCCTGGAGCTTCCCTGTAACATCCTGGCTCGAAAAGAGGGGGAGATGGTGAGAAGACATTCCAGAATTTGTCTAGTGAACCGTAAGAAGGGTCAGCGAGATTGTGGAGACATAAAGTTTAGTGAGAAGCAAATTAAAATGCAAAATATGGGGGACTCATACTGCAATGTCTCCAGCGAGAAGTCCAGTGAATATCAGTCTAAATTAATTTTGGCCTCTTTAATCAATCATCCCTTCATGAAATACAAATAAAGCCACATCAGTATGACATGTTATTAAGGAAGAAAACACTGTTGCCCTAAACTTCTGATGACAATTTACATAAATGTCGTTTGAGGCAGCGAGGTTAAGACCTCAGGCAGAGCGTTATAATATTCTAAAGATCATCAGCAACTTCACTGTGTACAAACAAAGAAACAAAGAGGATTGGTGCTCTGGAACCAGGGGGTGCTGGAGGAGTGAGAGAGAAGGAATTTAACTTGGCATTTCTGCAAATCTTAGAGAGTTTTTAAAGCATAAAAGGAATGTAAACAAGTCATCAAAATAAAATGGCCTGAAACAAGAATATTTAGTGGATTTTTTTTAAAGAACTGTGATCCTCAACTCATCCAAAAAGATTTGTTTTTGTAAAAGATTTGTGTAACTAAGGTCCATGCTTGGTGTGTTTATCATGTTATAGTATTACTGTGACAGGATTTGTATTACTCTAACTCCCGAGTCCCCAGATGGAAGTGGGACCCTGTTATGTCACACGTGTTTGCTACAGAGGAATTTCACATGGGGAATTTTATTTTCTAAAGAGTGGAGAGATGGAAGGAGACTGATTTCCTGGGGATAAACTGAACATGACTGGTTGAACCCTGATTAAAACTCAGGAAATGCCATTCACAGCCAGTGCCCAAGCCAGTGCCCAGCCCAGCTCTGCACCTCTCTGTCTCATATTCACCACAGGTTTTCTTCACAGAAAGGTCATTGGATCACACCGAAGTCTCACTCATAGCCAATTTCTCTCATCGGGTCTCTAATGTGTGCTTTGCTTTCCTTCCCTCCAGCCTGTTTATCATTTATTCCCATTCTCCTGTATAAAAAAATGAACAAAGACACTTTCTAAAGGCCATTTCACAGCTTTAGGGAGCTGTATTCAGGAGAGTAATGTGTGATCTAAGGCAAGCTGAGGAGCATTATTTTCCTATCACCACCCCACAGATGATGGGGAGTGACAGATTACATGCCAGTCACAGCATACTAGGCAAGGGGCCAGGCTGCCAGGAGTTCTGTCCTTTCTGGCTCCAGCCAAAGCATTGTTGAGAATGAAAGAATGATTTATAAATAGCTCACACTGAAGTCAGTCTATCATAGAGGCTGCAGATCAGCCTGGTCTGTATTCAGGCTGTTCAAGATGATGTCTGCACGCTCTGTACGTGCAGGTGTTGCATACAGAGCGTGCAAGGATCATGTCCCAGAGCTATTCCCTTCCTAGCTGTCACCTTTCTTTGCAAAAAAAGAGAAAACCTACTGTGAGCACATTTAGCGTCACTCCCTTCATTCCCTTTTAGCTTCCTTTTCATTTGATAGATTCCACATTAATTTGTACTCTCTTAGAAAGACTTTTTTTAAAAAAAATTTCAAGTGTCTGTCCTTTCTCTGAAAAGCTGACAAAGAAAAAAGAACAATATCTTATTAGCAATCATGTTAACAGATCTCCCACAGAAAGGTAATATGGAGAGTTAGGATTCAGTGTCAGAAGTGAGCAGAACCTTCTGCCAAAACTGAACTGAATCAGTCTGGAGCCATCACAAATGATCATTATTCTCTAACCTTTCCCTGAATGTTCATACACAAAAACTGTATGTTTTTTCAAATATTTCTGCTTATTCCACGAAATGAAATATATCTAAATCAAAGTATGAGTATCCTCAGTCTGATGAGAGAATTTTTTAGCAATCCTAGTGGGCCCGTGACACCTTTATGCAGACTTCTACAGCTTAACCTGTGGGCAGACCCCAGAAGACAACCCCACCTCACCCCACCCCAGCATCTTTTGATGCCCCCAGCCTCTCTGTCCTCTTGCTGAACACAGATACCAAGAGGTGTCTCCTTTTCCAGGTGAGTGACAGGGGACACTGATGTGGAGCCAGCTGCAAGAGATCTGCAGCAGCATCCCCTGTTTTGAGGTGGCTCCTGAAATGCTGTGGTGTGGTGTTTTTGCATGAAAGGACCTGAAATGGGACTGGCTTTCTAATGGATACCTTCACCTGGTGTATTTTTAAGTAACTTTTCTGAAATTAACTTTCTGCATTATCCATTAAACTCATTCTTGGCACTGCCAAAAGGAGGGAAGATGAATAAAGGCTATTTCTTTCAGAAGAGAACTCCTAAACTACAATAAAATTTTATTGCCAAAAGCAAAACCAGAACAGATTGGAAGAGAATCTGTTCCCACTGAAGATTTTTTTTTAAAATTATCACTAAATATCATTTATCCTGTTTTAATCTTATGCACAGAACATCATTGCTCCTGATATATTGACCAAGAATAAAACCTGACAAGTTACTCAGGAGCTGAAGGTGTAAGATGAAGCCTAATGAATTATACATACGTTTTGGGCATAGCTGAAATCAAGACAGGATGGGTCTAAATGGGTACTTACAGCTACCCAACCCATATAATCTGAAATTTTCAGCTATGTACCTTCTATGTGTTCTGCCTGTGTGAGCCATGACTGCCCAGGATATCAGTAATGGTAAAAAAGGGAATTACACTGCAGCTCATCACATTGTTTGTGGACTTATTCCTTTGGGGTGGGAGAGGAAGAGAGACAGAGAGGCAGAGAGACATAAAGACAGAGTCTCAGACAGATGGGGTGCAACATTCTTGTTCTGCCATCTACACCCACAAATCACTGAGACAGACAGTGCCTCTTGCCTGTGGAAGGGTATGAGTGAAACCCTGGCTTCCGTGGAATGGAGAGGTCCCCAAGTCAGCTTCCTCACAGGATTAACTTACCCATAAAAAACCTCCCCACAATCAAAGGCTGCCTCTAATATCTGACACGGAGGTTTTATAGTTATCTGTGCCTCTTAATGCCACAGTCCTGCACATTAAATCTATCCCAAGTGGAAAATGGATCCAGCTCCTCTCCAGTACTGCAGAATTCATGTTTCAATGTTCATGGTGTTTTTCCGTGAAGCGTGGGTCTGGTTCTGACAGTGCTTCCTACCAGGAGCAGTGCAGGGACACAAACAAGACGATTCTGTGCTCGCCTTGCCTGCCCTGTTTCCTGTTTTGTGCCTGCACGGGGTAATGCTGAGCCGGCAAACACCAGGAGGATGGTGACAAGCAGCTCTTTGTGCACCAGCTGAAAATAGATCTGTCTTAAAAGAGAGCCCAAGTGTTATTCATTGATCATGTCTGTTATTGTCTACATAAATAGAAGCAGCTGATTGCAAAAGTCCTCCACTTTGGGAAAATGAGGATCACGCTGCCAGTTTAAGGCCAGATTGCACATGGCTGATCAGCAAACTAAAGGCAGAAGAATGGGAAGTGCTCTGCCCCAAGGCAGCAGGATATTACACAAGTTTTGTGGCTGATCCTCTTCTAGGGGTTCGTCAAAGCAATTAAAAATCTAGGGAAGCTTTTATTTATTAAGAATCTGCATAGTTCATGAACTTGAACCCTGAGAAGCTGATTTACATGGGTAAGTAGACAGTTCTATTGAAGTAATTGACAGGAAAAACAGAAACTGTGTTAGCAAGGATAACTAAGTCTCAGAAATCTGGGCATGAACTTAATCAGCAGCAGAATTCTAAAGCCTCTGTGCTGCTGGGTGTTTATATTATGTGCATTGGGAGTGGCAGTGTCCAAAGCCAGGTTGGATGGGGTTTGGAGCAGCCAGGGATAGTGGGAAGTGTCCCTGCCCATGGCAGAGGGTGAAATGGGATGAGCTCTAAGGTCTCTTCCCACCCAAACTGATCCATGATTCTATGATCCTATGAATACTATTGCAATTACCAGTTACAAATACAATTATTTGATTAGGTTATTTACCACTCCTGTGGTCATTTTTCTCCCTCTGCCCCCCTGATCAGAGGAGGGACTTACAAAGTTTGGCAGTGATCCTTCATTGTGAAGACTGAAAATTTAATTTAAATTCTACCTGTTTTTTTTCTTTAACCAGTACCCTTATTATTGGTTCATCTCGGACAATAGGCCTGAGATTTTCCCTGAATCGTGACACAAGATGAATTCTAAAGGTTGTTAAGTGCCCCTAAAATCACAGCAGGCATTTCTTGCAATGAATCCAAAATAATTATATTTTACTCTGCTCCTTCAGCCTTTTCAGTAGTGGCAGGTCAGGACCTGCTATACTATCAACTGGAAGCTACAGAGGATGAACTTGGCTTGCAGAAGGAGAAATGTAGAAAACATTGGGCCACACACTTCAGCACTTCTGAGAAGCCCACCAGGGGCCCAGCAACATCATTTGGAGGCAAAACACTTTTCAAAATCTGCCTTCAATGTTTTAGACTCCCTTAAACCTACAGCATAAAGGACTATATTGTCAAAGATTAAAACAAATATCTTTCGTCTTAGTGTCCTCTGAGTCAAGCTATTCTTTGAGGAAGCACAAAAAATGGAAAAGAAAAGAAATAAAAGCTGTACCACTTATCTCTTTAGTGTATAGAAATAGCAGTGCTAGGCTAATCCAAATATTACTTAGCCAGATGCTGGTTTGATATTCCAACGGTGCATATAGTTCTTAAACAATATTTTAATTTTGAATTCCCTAAATAATTATCCACTGTAAAATATATTCAGTCTACAGAATTTTTCCTTTTATTTTTGAGGATTGAATCTGGAAGTCCTTATTAAGGTAAGATGCTGCAGAAATCCACAGGGTTTACCTGAGTTAAGAGCTCAGGAACTGGTCCTGCATATGCACATAAATTGCTTTGGGAGCTGGAAGATGGTAATGTAACAAAAGAAGAGTCCATAATGCATGCAGGCTTCTGACAGCTTTTGCAAACATCAAGGAATATGACACCTACCCTTAATATGTTTCTGCTCTGATTATGAAACCCAAGCTGCAAGGAGTCCATCTTTGCATATGCCAGATAAATCAGTTTTCCAACCTGAGCTGTCTGGCATTTCTTTGAGTGGATGATGAACTCGTTAAAAATGAAATAGAGAGTAATGGGTACTTATAATTTAAATGAACCACTCCATGCAAAGTAATTTCTTTAAACTATCTGCCAGGTAAATCTTGAATCGCCAGCATGACACATTTGAAAATTTAAAAATGTGAACATATATTATTTAAATACGAGTACCATTAATGGAGTTTCAACAGAGTACAATTAGTTGTTTAAGGGGAAAATCCCAAGATGCCTGTGCAACAAAAACTTCCAAAGTCAAGAGAAGTTACCCCTGCAGATGGGAACAGGTTACAAAGGTCCCAGTCTTCTCTGTCTGACAGGCCAACCTGCTGCTTACCTTTACCAAATTGCAAGGAAGAACTTTCAAACTTTGTCTGATGGGGGAAAATGTTATCTACCTCATTATCTAGAGACCTGCTAGTAGGCAGGCTACAAGAGGCTCAGGAAGGTGAGCTGTGCTGCTGCCCAGAGCTCAGGGCGTGATGTCTGGGAGCTGCTGGCAGCAGCTGCAGGAACGCTCAGTGCTCGCCTTGCCGGAGCTGGGTCAATGCAAAGTGAGTCTGAAACACCTTGCTCTAAGTGCAGCCTGACAGATCTGGAGCTGGCCAAAATTGTTTGTTTTCACTATAGACAGTTCAGCTTCGAATGGAAAAGTTTTCCCTTTAAGAACTGCACATCCTTTTAGGAAGATCTGGATAAGAACACAGAGGGATGAGGCTGGTTGGCTGGAAAGGATTTGAGATGGGGAGTTTGTGTTTGGGGAGACTTTCTGCAATGATGTTTTACAATCAAATTTCCATCAGCCCTAGCAGTAAAATGCAGGCAATATTTTCTCCACAGCTGAGTGGAACAGCTAAAGCATTATGACGAGCAGCTGTGCAGATGCATTGATCTCTGCACGTTCTGTTCAGGTCGGAAGTGAGGATGGGCGAGGTGGAGATGAGTGGTTCTTGGCTTGCAGGTATAATATCCTTCCCTCTCAAGCTGTGAGTCAGTGCTTTGCAGCACCTCAGCTACACTCTGAGCTCATGTGACATGGAGTAAGGACACTGTGGGATGCAGTTCCAGCAGAACAGCAGGATCAGGCTGATGTATCACAAATTTATCCTGGTGTGATTGTTAATTATGTTTAATATTTGTGACTTCTTTCCAGTACAATAAAATGCTAAAAAGTCAGATTGCTGATAGGTGGGTTAAGCCAAGCATCCTTGTTCTGAGAAGTGTTTTTCTTGTGGACATTCCTTCTTCTGAAAGGGTGAGAGGTTGAGAGGTACCATGGGTTTAGCTCAGGAGCATCACTGAGACTGAAAACAGCAATGAGGAAAAAAGAAAAATGCAGTGTGTTCAACCAAGCTTGTTTAGAGATTTTAAAACTCTGTATTTCCCTTGACCAGACCTAAAGCAAAACAGTGTTATGTTCTGCTATGCCTTCATCACTGGGAAATCAGAGCGGATTTTTAAAGTGCATTAAGCAATAGAATGGGGTCACATGAGGACTGATGCTAAATTGAAGAAAATCGAGAAATCTGTTCCTTAACTGCGGTTTTGTGTTACATTTGAACTTATTCTTCCCGTGGTGATTTTGAAAGCCTTGCCTCACACTAAAAATAATTAACCTAACATTCAGTAATGCATTTGAAATCAATGAAGTTAAACAGGTATACAACTGGTGTAACAAGTATCACCTATTAGTACAAATTCTGAAATTATTTGGGTTGCTTTATGTCAAGGGGTAGTATCTCATTGACTTCAATGAGCTTTGAATAAAGCTTTAAAATTCTCTGTCTCACTAGAGTTTGGATTTGTTTAATGAGAACAAAACAAGATGGTTCCACTTAAATAAATGGAGCTACACTTGTAGAAAATTAAGGTAGAATCAGATCTGGGATTACTGAAATTATGTTTTTGGCAATCATAATATAAGGGTTCAAAATCAATTTCCTGTTAAGGCCATTCTGGAATAGCATTTTCCTTCTGTTTTTTTTTAAATAAATATTTTTTAATAAAACAAAAGTATTTTACAGGCATCACTCATATTACCAAAACCAATTGGATTTACAATTTCTTTTTATTAACTCTAAGAACACTAAGTCAAGTTTTAGATGCAGTGTAAGGCTCTGGAACACCAATAATCTTATTTTTATAGTCCTACACATGTAGAATAGCTTAGGCTTTCTTCTCTTAAATGCAGCCAAGGTATTGCACTTGGTAAAGGCAGCTGACAGCCATGGTTTGACTTGCTCTCGCCTTCATGGTTCTAAAAACAAAAGAGATTAGGCTGATTCTTCAGGATGCACAAACCCTCTACACTTGCAATGCATTTCAGCTACAAAGCTGTGACTGTTTTATTCAGCTTTCTCAGGCCCAGTTACAGTTATCAGAAATGCTGCAAACATCACAGGTGGACTTATCCTAACACAGAACACTTCAATAATATCTAGGTATTTTCCCAGTTCACTGCTTGGCTTTGTTTATACTCTATGCCCATCTTTCTGTTGCCTTCAGTGGCCTTTAAACCAACACTTTGATGACTCCACTAACTCAGACCCTGTGGGAAAAGCCAGCTAAGTCAGGTCAGCTAAGACCCTTTGCTGAAATAAGCTGTTAAATTAAGGTTTGTTTTGGGAAATAATATTCTCAGTATAAATAACCAACTGCAAACCCAACATTATCAGAAGACAAATTAACAAACCAGTAAGTGCCAGACTGGATTGCAGGTTGAGCAGGCAGAGCCCTCTGTCGTGTCCCAGGAGATGAGAAATGTGTTTGGAATGGAAAGCTGCTGGAGGAGTTTTCACCCTGCAAGCCAGTGGGGTGCAGGGCTTGTGCAGGAAATCAGGGTGGGGGTGTGCACAGAGCCTGGACAGCCCCACACTGACACAGGTGTCACCTGAGCAGGAAGGTCTGGGAATCCATCTGGAGTGCCATTCACTCTCCCTAACATTTTCATCTCCAAAGCACAGAGTATTTTGCAGTTTTGACTGCATGATTGGCATGAGGAAGAGGACATAAGCAAATCAGAGTGAGCGCCTAAGGTCCCCTGCTGGGAAGGTGTCATCAGGGAAATTGCCACACTGAAGCTGCTGGTGGGCAGTTCAGAGCCTGCTGTCCCTTTGCAAAGGATTGTTAGGCTTGATTGTGTCTTTCCAGGTGATTTCACAATCGAGGGACGGCACTGATGAGCAGGGAAGGGATTAAATGCAGGGCAGCTGATGAGAGTGGGACCTGATGAAGATGATATTTCTACCAGTCCCTGTATTTGACACATTTGTTCAAATAGAATTACAGGAGAGAGTTCTACTCTTTTGTAAGCTCTGTTTGATTGGTACAATTTGTGTTTAACATCTGCCTTTGATTTCCTGGCTTTATAAAGTGACTCCCATGACTCCTATTATCCAGCCCAGGCACACCACTAAGCTAAAACTGGCAGGGTGGGAAGGGCAAGATTGAGGCTAACAGCAGAAAGCCCTGCCAAGTGCAGACTACCTGATCTTTAAACAAAGAAGGCAACTGACAATCTTTTATATACATGCTTGCATGTATATTTTGCCATTAAACTTGATAAAAAGTTTGTCACAGAAAGCAAAAAGTGCATGAGCAATGTGCCATTGCTGTATTTTGAAGTGTGTGCTTGGGGGAAGTTGCTGGGAGACAGCAGGGGAATGTCACTGTTGAGAAATGGTTGGCTTTGTTCACAGCTGTGTAATTTCCAAGCTGATTGATAGTCTACACACAGACAGAGCAAATATGTGCTGTCCTGAAACTCTGAACTTTCTTTTTGTTTCCTTTTATAATATTTTTTTTTCTGGTTTAGTAACCCCAGAGTGCAAATGTAATTTCCCACTGCTGAAGTAGAGCCCCCATAACATCACTCGTGTCCATCATTCTTATCCAGGAAATGGTTTCTTCAATGGTTTTAACAAAATCGACAACTCAAACATTTCCAAGTGGCAAAGGGGTATATTTTTGGATATAACTTGTATTTATTATATTATTGTGTTACAGTTTATTGCTAAGAATCAAATGAAATTAAGACACCAATCATCTACTACACTGAAGAAGTTCTACAACTGGGCCATGGACTCAAATAGTTCTTGAGTCTGTGTAAAAGGGACACAAGTACTGCTCTTTTTAAGCTGAGCCTCATCATTCTCAGAGACTTGTTGCAGTCCTCTGAATGCTTCAGCCTCTGCAAGTGAGGGGTGTGAGATGGTGACTGAGCCAGTGTCTGAGGAACAGAACATGGAAACGTAAAATTTAGAAAATGACATGATAGGAAAGTACAGCAAAAAGAGCAGTGAAGGCCTGGAGACCATTTCAAAGTGTTCCCCCTGCCCAAGATATTTACGTCTCTAACAAGAGTTCCTGATATCAGTAAAATCACAGGCATTGGCCTCAGAGATAAAACTTGAGAGCCAGTGGCTGAAGTGATCTATTGGCCAGATGCCACTCCTGCTCCTGCTCATCTGTGCTCATCAAAGTGCTCCACTAGAGTGACTAAATTCAGAACAGCTCCACTGGCCCTACTTTTAATTAAACATTTATTAATAGAAAGATGTGGATGTTATAGATATACGATGAATGCAGGGGCAGTCCACCCTACATCATTTTCCACACAGCTGGTTCATTGTGTATCATTTTGATAATCTATAAAATGTTCTTTGCAGTTTTTGTTCTGAGGGAATTTACAACAAAGAGTAAATAATTTCTATACCATAATTGTTTATGTCCACGAGGCTGGTGACCTAATCTTCCAGAACTTCTTAAGCACAACAAATGTTTAGCTAGTAAAGTTTTAAACTTATAGAAATATAGAATCATGGAATGGTTTGGGTTGGAAAGGACCTCAAAGCCCATCCAGTGCCCCCCCTGCCGTGGGCAGGGACACCTCCCACTGTCCCAGGCTGCTCCCAGCCCCAGTGTCCAGCCTGGCCTTGGGCACTGCCAGGGATCCAGGGGCAGCCCCAGCTGCTCTGGGCACCCTGTGCCAGGGCCTGCCCACCCTCCCAGGGGAAGAATTTCTTCCTAAGATCCAATCTAAACATAGTCTCTCTGTGTTTAAAGCCATTCATGTTGCACATACCTAGTGGGGAAAATGCTAATTGATTTGAGACTTGATGCCAGTCAGTCTGGACTTTTCCAATTAATAGTAAAATAAATATACCCAAAGATAAAGACTCTAAATATATTGTCTACTTTCCATCTCCCTTAACTGGTTAGAATCCTGGTTTTGAAAAAAAAAAGAATTTAAAGAAATTCTGTTTCTTTGTGCTTAATAACAGTGTCTCTTTAGAAAAAGGCTTTTGTGAAAAAATAACTGATGTATAAGCCACTGTACTTTGTTATTCCAGAAGGATTTCCAGTATGAATTTATGGTTTGTGTTTGCTTTAACATTTTCTTTTCCTAAGAAGGTCTGGGTTGTTAACACTGTACTAATAAAGCCCTTTGTTTAAATACTCAGCTGTGTTTCAGTGTGCCTTTTGAGCAAGGAAAGGATTTGGCCAGCCATCACTAGGTTAACCAATTAATATGCACAAAGCAACCAACGTGACAGCAGGCACTCACCCTCAGCTGTAATTATTGCTATTGTCATATAATATTGTTGGAATTCTGTGTCCTAATTGCAGACGTCGGGGATCTGGCAGGTCAGACTCTCAGTGGGGGATAAATTAGTGTCACGGAATATGGGGAGCACTCCTGGAGCAGCTGGATAGTGCAGTCCTGTGTGCAGCAGAGGTGTTGGCACTGGGGGGCTGCTCCCTCCTCCAGCCTTGTCCTGTCACCTGCCACCAACCCAGGGCTCGGCTCTGCCTCCAGCGCTGGCTCCAGCCTGAGACATGAAGAAGACAAATTCCTGGGCTGTTCACCAGTGCTTCTTCCATAAAACACCCTCAAGCCAAAGCAGTGAAATGCTTCTTCACAAGCTGCAGATCATTTGTACGCTATCAAAGTAAGGTGTGGGGAAATGACTCTCCTTCCTGCCTTGGGAGACTTCTGCTAAAAATAACCTAAGTTTTCTTTCCCCAGTGCAGAGAGGATGGCCAGGTCACAGGACTGAATAATCCATACTCAGACTGAAAAAACACCTTTCTTAGAGAAAACTCTGGGACAAATTCTCTCTATGAATCCATACATTTCCATCTTGTCCTTACTGTGTAAAGGATAAAGGTGTGCAATCTGCTCCTCACTCCCACTCCCCAAGGCTAATGCAGATGAAGGGAGAGCTTGGAGCAGTTTGTGGGAGTGGGGGACAATATAGAATTGAAAGAGGCAGTTCAGATGGAACAAAACACAAAGGAATGATTGAAAGAAATAAAGGATGACGGGTGATGTACATGAGGATAATATTTATAGTATATTCCTCTTAAAAGGACTTCATATTGCTCTGTTCCTCCTAAAAAGTCTCAGGAGGTTTTTGGTAACACCCAATTGTGCCACAGTTTGGGAAATAATTCGAGAAAAAAAATACGCCATTTTGCTGCCTTTCTTAGGTAGTTAAATTATGCATATTGGCAATGTAACTAATGAAATGAGAAATGAGAGACAGCATTGGCTCTAGCACAATTCCAATGCTGATTGATTGGTCATTCTTAAGAAGGGATTGATTCATTTTATCCCAGAGTGATGCTCACCACCAGTTCATTCCCCTGAAAATGGAGGTGTGAAGGTCTAAATATTACCTATGAGAAAGAAAGCAATTAGCATCTCCAACACAGAACTCTATTAATCTCATGGCTACAATATTCAAGCCCCAAGCAATTTACTAAGATGATGTATCTCTATTTAAATCTAAAAAAAGAATAACTCTGCATCAACCTGGCAACTTGTAGGGGTGTGGTTAATAAGAAATACACATATTTACGGGGAGCACTTGGCTTTTCTATAGCAAAATTCTCAAGGATAATAAGCACATCCCATGCTGGGTTTTATTGCTTATAATTCTCGCTTTCTTATTAGAAAAAACATCTTCCATTAAGTTTTTTGTATTATCAACCAGCATAGACAGTAACTGAACCTTATCTCCTGTCTTCAAAGTAATTATTAGGAGAGTTCAATTGTTGGTTTAGAAATCAATTATTTAGAAAACTCTCTCATTTTAGTGCTTTTCTAAAAGGGCTGGGGTTTACGGTGTGCTTGTATTTTGCTTGCACAGCAAAGTCAACTCCCCAAATCCATCTGTCAAATTTGTGTGCTGTGCAAATACATTTGTGGAAGTAAACAGGAATGTGTCTGAAAAATGATTATTATATCCAAAACCTAATAGTTGAAACTACACAATTTTTAAAATGCGTTCTTGCTGTGGCATGTGTTGGGGAACAAGGTTTAGGTCCTTGCCCTAATTCACTGGTTTATGTAGTATGATTTTGTCATGAGGGAAATTAATCATAATCTTTAACACCATTCACAGTGGTGAAATGCAGGGGGACTGTGACTGTGACATCTCAGGATCTGGTGACAGGCTGGGTCCCAAACTTGGCTTTCACTGAGTGGTGCAATTGTGCTGTTTTTCTACAGTTCAGAATCCTGCAGGAGATAGAAATGAAGACATTTTCATCCTTTGTTGCTTTTTCTACTTTAAGGCACTCCTTACTTTTTAATATTGGTCTGGAAATATTTCTCCTGAACTTGCTATAAGAGACATGTTCATAAATACTTCTGACGTGATATAAGAGAGATGAAATCATAGCAGGGGTAGTTTAGCACTGCAACAGGAACCAAATAAAGGAGTATCCAAAAGGTGGAGGTTCTCAAGTCAGCCCTGATCTGGTTCCCTCCCAAGCAGACTCTTCCTATGGTTCTGTGAAGTGTTGATGAGGCCACACAAATTCACTCTAGAGAGGAACTCCCAGCTCTCTGGGCCATGGGACTTTGGCTGCTGACTCTGCCATCAGCATGTCTCAGAAAAAAAGGATACAAACCAAATAAGTAATAGCTTACCTACCCCTAAAGCAGAAGAAGCCGAGAAAGAATAAATAAATGAATAGCAAAAGCTCCAGGGTTGCAATCCTGGGAGATGTACTGTTTGAACTTCACTCACTTAACTGGGAGCTGAAAACTAAGAGAACTTGATGAAACTGCAGGGTTTTAGTATGTTTATAGTTTATTCCTATGTAAAAGAACCTGTTCAATGCCTCAGGCAAATTCCAACGGGTATTTTGCACAACCCCTGCAGAAATTAGGTTTCATTGCATGGCTTGCTGGTTCAATCTGTCCCTACCAAGGAGTTATTTTTGAGGCATCTGAGTGAACACTGCAGTACAAACATTCTATTCCAGCTGCAGTGGTACCAGCCTGTATTAGGCAGCTGGGAGTAGCACACAGGGCTGGTACCTGTTTTGGAAACTTGCTGTGAGAGTTATGGTTCTGCCAAAGCAGAAACTGTAGAAGCGGCTCATTTTGCAGGCTGCAATATCCAAATCTAAATTCAAAGGTAGGATTTCTTTCTCAGCCATCTGTACCACATCACCTGCTGCTTACACAACGTGCTGCTCCTCTTCATCTACAACAGTCACAGAGAATACGACCTTTAGCTGGTGACCTGTGTTTCAATGAGGAGCTGAGGCAAGAATCCATATTCACATGCCTGAAACAAACCCCGGCCCAATATCTGACCTTTTAGATTAGAGTTGTTAAGAAGAGCAAAATAACCAAGGTGGGATGTGTCGGGATTTTTTTTGAAGTTTTCTTCTTTGTCAGGCTTTTAATTCCTCTAAACAGTTATGCCAGTTCTGACTGCTGATGGTGACGCTGGTGCCCAGATTTACGTGCTGCAGATTAACTCAGCCAGTCCAGATCAGGGTGCAAAATTAATTAAAGCCGAACTGCATGAGGAAAATCTGCTCTGCTTACGTTTAGCGCTTACTTGTGGCAAATGTTCTCAACATCCTATTTTTGTCACAGGGCAAGTGAACAGGGAACAACTTAAAAAGCACCAGAGCTGTGACAAGAATGGCATTTTCATTTTTCTAAAGAATTTGTTATTTCAAAACTGGTTTCATGCCCATCAGGAAGCAAATCCTATCACTTCAAAATTTGCCATGAAAGAGGTTTCTAACTGTAACAAACGAAAATACTGTCTCAGGCCAGCTCCTGACAGATTTTATTTTGACAAAAATCAAAAGGCACTTTGGTGTAGAATATGGAATAGAAAGGAAGGCCTCATTTGAAAGGAAAAATAAAAATATTATTAGAAAATATAACAGCTGAGCAGATAAAAAAGTTCTTCATCAGCCCATGCCTCTATTTTTCCCAAAATAAAAATTCAACAAAATTAACAATCTGTCAAACAATTGAGATATGAGAAAAGTGCACTTCCCAATAAAAATTAAGAAACGCATTTTCAATAAACGCTTAAAGAATACCTCAGGTATTTTTGAATCCATCAGTTCCTGATATCCCACCTCTGAGAAACCAGAGCCAAAATACCCTTTTTGGACACAGGCCGCAGCTGCAGGTACTGTGTTGCCACAGTTGGTTGCTCTCTAAGTGCCTTCCAGTGCAGCCATGGATAAGATTCCAAGAGGTAAAACAGATGATCACAGCCAGCCTTGACAACAGCCAAGAGACTCACAAGTTTACCAAGCACTTGCTACTGTGAAAGTCTTCTGAGTAACACCCTGACATGAACACCCTTAGGAAAACCAGTGATTTTGTTATTAAATGTGTAATTACCTGAATTCAGCTTCTGCTTGAATAATCTCTAGAGTGCAGCATTGCTTCTTACGCGAGCTGTTGGACCGTAACTCAAAATAACCACCAGCCCTTTCTTTTGTCCTTTTGTCCCTTGAAATAGGATCCCTCTGCTCTTAATGCAAGGAGAGCTATTTGGAAAGGAATATATTGCCATTTAGCAGGTCAGATTTTAACACAGTATCCAATGTAAATTGGGAAATGCTCCAATGAGCTCCACGAGTTTACACAAGTAATCTGCTCATACCCTTGCATTCCTAATCAGTGCACAGGACCAACACGGGGAGACTCTTAAAGGTTAATAACAGTCATTTATTTGTACAAGGATGCAGCAGTGCTGTATCCATATTTCACAGGCTGCTGCAAGCAGATGTAATTCAAGGAAAATGTTACAGGCAAAGAAAATATACTCCTGGACAGAAAAAACTGCTGGAATTTTGCAGACATTTCTGGAGTACACTCTCAAGGAACATAGCATTCATCAAGCTACTTATTATTCTTTACATTTAACAACCACACTGGAACAGTTTTTGTCATATTTAAAATGTGTGATTTCTCATTGACCTTAGATTGTGAAAATTACCTAGAATTACGTATAGTATGTCAAACTGGAACACCTGTTTAGCAACATAAACATATTTAAATATCAACCTTTCCCTCTGATTGGTTTTTGTGGGAGCAACTACTGATTAGAAACAGAAATTTCAAACCATGACCTTCCATGGCAGCAGCTAACACATTGTGCCATTAAGTCCTGATATTGAATTATCTCATTAACTAAAAAGGGCAGTGTTCATTTTTTTATTAATTTTAATTTTGCCAAGCACCAAGAAACCTTGCAGTGTTGTAAAGAAGCCTTGAAAGCAAACTTTATGGTCTTTCTCCATGCTTGCAAAAGGCACCATGGTCAACACATCTCTCACAAACAGAAATAAACCACACCAAAGGCATCCCTCATAATGAAAATCTTCTTTTTTTGTTTTAGAGATCTTTTCAATGAGCAGTGGTTTTTTTTGTGGCACAGCTCTCTCCACTGCATTGGAAGAGAATATAGGTAAGATTTTTGGTCTAAATAGCACCTGATAAAAGGAAATCTACTTTTCGTTGAACATTTATTACAACAAACATGCACCAACACCAACTGTTCAAATCCTTGTATTTGCTGATAAAGACTTTGTTGGTGTTAAAGTTCAAACTTGGAGCAAATGTAGATGCAAAGAAATTATATATTTTGGGAATTTTTTTGAACCTTAATCTTGTCAGAACAGATCATCAAATGATCAAAGCAGTAACTGAATGAATTGGGGTTTAAACGTTTATGAAAAAGCAGTTATATTGTAGGATCACACTTTTTAATAGACTAAAGGCATTAAACAGACCTTGTATTAGGCTTTGAAATTAATGGGTCACTGTATAACATTCCAGTCTTCATAGATTGATAAGATTAATGCTTGCTTATATAGCAAATTCAATGGCTCATTTAATTTCATATGAATGTTTAAAGTTAAATTGCTTTTGGATTAAGTCTAAACTCATTACTAATTTTAACGTCTGAAAGAACTTCCATTTTTCTTTCATTTTATTTAATCAAGTGCATCATCATTAAATAAAGGCTATGAACTTAGATAGCGGAGAAATAAGGAAGTTTATTAATTTCGTTTTTAAAAGATCTATTTGTTAAAGTTTAATTCAGTGGCCATTTTAGGTTCCATAAGAAGTTAGGAAAAATAATGGCTGCAGCCTATTCAGTTTTCCTGTGATAATTTAGACGGAGAGGGTGCTTTTGGGCAATATGTTTGCAGCACATGAATCCCCCTGAGAATTTCAAAGGTAAATTTTGTATTCACATCTCTTTGGCACTTTGAAAGACTGATCCCCCCTCATTGTAGCTCAGCAAGCCTTTTGCCCGCACCTGGCTCACAATGTCCATAAATTAATTGATTTCAGTGAATATCCCCCCAGTTTACATCAGGTGAGACCTTGGCTCTGGATTTCCCACTGATGTTCCAGCTGAGAAAGGATTTTTCCTTGATTCTGTATTTAAAGTTCAGAAGTCTGAGTGCTGAGTAAAACCTACAGCAGGTTTTCAAATGGAAGAGGGCACAGTAAGTCACTTATCAAGAGGAGCTACACATGGGTTTGTGTTGCGGCGTGGTGGATGAGGGTGCCGTAACCTTCCCAAAGACGTCTCCATAGGGTCTGGAGTCACTTCTGCGGGGCTGCTACCCTTCCAGCTGACGAGCTCGGACGCACCAAGGCCCCTGGTCTGCCCTGCTCGTCGAGCCTCCATTTCTGGGTGGCTTCCCAGAGGAAGCAGCTCCGCAGGGGTCAGACTCCCATAGGGGTGAAGCAGCATCAGCTTAGTCAGAGAAGCAGCAGGGACACACACACACGCAGGCGGACGACGAAAGAGTCAGGAAGGGTTCTGGCATGTTCTTTCACGAGAGGATTTATTT
>WEIT01019481.1:0-20340 GCA_013389985.1 Dryoscopus gambensis | reverse complement strand
CAGGCGGACGATGAAAGAGTCAGGAAGGGTTCTGGCATGTTCTTGCACGAGAGGATTTATTTGAACCTCGTGGCAGGGGAGGTTAGGAGCCAAGAACAAGATGGAGGAAGGGTTTGGGGCTTATATAGGTTTGCAGGGTGGGCCGAACATCGGGATCGAGGGTGCTGGGGTGCAGGGGCGGTACAGAGGCGGGGCGAGGGCAAGGGACCAATGGGAATCCCGCGAGGGAAGTGCAAGGGCCAAGGGGGAATGCAGGGAGGGGAAAACACACATGTGGGGAATAAAAGGGGGCAGGGAGAAGCAATGGATCAATCAAAGGAACAGAACTGGGGTACATAATGTCCTTAGGAGAAGCCTGCCTCTCAGGCCTGGGGGACGACCCCCTGCCACAGCCCCCAATGGGCTGGGTCACCGCAACAGGTTTGTGCTGCCGTTCTGTGGAGAGTCACTCTGGTACCACACACAGGCACTTGCCTGGCACAATTAGACACTGTACGCTAATTACAAGTTCCAGAACAAATATCTCTTTAAAAACACTCACACATCCTCTTATTATGTAAAACTTAATGCATTTGATGAGGAGCATGGCTGAGCGACCACAAAACCCCTCTCTGGGATTTACCTGGGACTATCAGAGTTTAAGAGTGTTAGCTAATGAATTATTCAAAATGAATTAATAGCTTGGGAGAGTCCTTCACCTGTCTGACACAACTTCATTTTCCCTAGATAAGGTTTCTCAGCAGAGTCAGACACTGGCAAACAACTTTGTTTTCCCTTTTTAATGTGTGTGAAAATGTGCACTGTAGACAATGCAAAAAAATTTTCCTTGCATAATAATAATGATTTCACCTGGTTGCAAGGTATTTTAAGGATGGACCTTTGAATGCTTTGCAGTGGAGACACAATCACCAGCTGATACCTGACCATGTCCAAAACCCAAGAGAGAAACCAAACCCAGGGCACAAGCCAGGCTGTGCCCAGCTGAGCACTCTGTTCTCTAGACAGCATTGCTCATTTCCTCAGAAAGCAACCACAGCTTTCCATAAAGTAACATTCTAAGTTACTTTTTCTCGTCCATTGTATACAAAATGGATTTTTTAATGAGAAGAGCTATTATACTTGCATCATATTTGTCAGTTCTTTCCCACTGAATGTCTTACTCAGGAGCTGAAGAACAATTTGCCTTTTGTAGTGCTGCTGTCTCCTATTTATTTATGGATTTATTTAATTAAGAAGAGGAACCTACTTTTCTTTATAATTGACTTTGCATGGTGTGTCTACTGCCAGTATCTCATTGTTTGCAAATGGTGAGAATCTGTGTGCACAGACACACACACACCTATGAAGAATTGTGGCTTCGTGGCTTAGTTTGTGATTTACTGTAAATTGTTAAGCACTTCTAAATCAAAACACTTTATTATAATGCTACTCACAATGTTTGAAATAGTGCTAATCACACAGTCACAGAGTAAATTCAAATGAGGTCTCAGTCCTCTTGCTGGATGTTCCTTTATTTAAGAGAACAGAAAACAATTCCCAGAGCTTGTGGTAACCTGTCACCAAAACCGGACGTTTCTAACTCGATAATGACTTTGACTCCATGCTGAGTCAGGGACAAAGAAAATTAAGATTCCTCCCACCTTCACCTCAAATGTCATCCGTGTGGAACATCATGATCAAGGTGGGTGAGTTTTATGGTGTCTACTCCTCCTGAGAAGCCACAGGAGTTATTGCTGTGCTTTCTCTCCTGTCTCATGACGGGCAGACGAGCTGACCCTCTGTCAGGATGCGGAATTTGTTGCTGCCTCTGCTTTACAGCAAATTACTACTGCCCTGAAGCAAAGGAGAAGCACAGAGGGAACATGTCTCTGAGGCACATCTCCTTTGAGGTTATTCCGGGGGGACAGCAGCTTATGCATTCTTTTCCTCTTATTTTTTTTTTTTAATTTTGATCAACAAGTATCTTTAAAAATAAATCTACTTAAGAGTCCCAGGCGGTTTGTTACAGCCCCTCAATCACTCACAGCTCTCGGGGGATCCTGCTGCAGCACTGCCAATCCTCTCACTCCCCTCTCTCCTCCAGGGAAGGCCAGCTACTGCTGGGGTTAAAGCAGAAAAGACAGGAAAAGAATATTGGCTATGGGCTGGAATAATGAAAATAGTAATGGAACATGGCATCAGTGGTGACATGGAGGCTGAAAGAGCAGAAATGTTGTGGAGATCAAAGCAGTAGGGAACAGTTCTTTGTACTATTAATATCTCCCATATTTTTAAAGTGGAGAAGAAATGTAAAAGCAAACTGTGTACTGTTCTCCCTCAGGCCACCACCATTACAGGCACTTGATAAGCCTTGCAAGCTCCTGCGCAAGGACAGCAGACCACTGAGTATAGAACATAACATGTACTATCTAAAAAGCTAACATGACAGATACAAGGCCAGGCAAGTATTCAATTTGGGCTATCATGAAAAGAAAGACAAACAAGAGAAGGATCTTTCGTGACAGCTCACCGAGGAGCTGGCTCTGCTATGTCTGGGAGCAGAGCCCTGAGCCAAGGAGAGTGCCAGAGCTCCATGCCTGTTGGAGGTAAGACAGTCCTTACCCGGAGCAGCCTGAGGAAACACAGGCCTTCCCTATGATTTTTGTCATGGTTCTGCTTTCTTTCCTCCTTATTCTTGATGCATAACTCTTAAAGGCATTTGTCTTTTATTTGTAGCCAGACCAAAGAGAAACCGTGTCATTTTCCCTACTTTACTGCCCTTCACTGAGACCCTGAAGGGTGACACGAGGCAGGACCAAGCTCCACCTGCGTGTAACCAAGCAAGTTGTGTCTTTTCTTCCGCAGGGTTCGGCTGTAGATCTTTCCAACCCATGCAGAAGGTAGTTTTCTTGCCAAGCAATTCACAAAAATGGATTAAGAGAGAACATGGATGTCCAGAAATGGCAAAAAGTTGTGTCATTTGGTTGTTTTACTCTGACGGTCCTCATTTCCCTCACTCTCTTTCCATGCTTCCTGTATTTCCCTCTCTGGAACCAGAAGTGTCTCTCCCAGAACTCATCAGGGCTGCAGGACAAGGGAGTTCGATCCTGGCTGTATCCATGGATAACATCAGAGCGCAAATAATAATTTCAGAAGCAGGATTACTGGGGAAAACATTTGCCAAGGAAGACAGTGGATATTGTAAAAGCAATTCACTGCCTGCTTGACACAGATTGAATATAAATGTATCTTGAGATTATAAGTGAAAGAATTAGTTTAATGTATTTCCAACAAAATAAGCTTCTCTTGGAAAATATCAGTGAAATGGAGCTTTGCTTATTTTTGCTTCTTATTAAACATTTCTCATTGAAACTTCTTATAAAAAGCCTTGAACTGGTTTTATCAAAATTGTATATTTATTTCAACATTAAAATTTAATTTAAAATATTCTGTATTTTTATTCACATTATTTCATGATCTGTCAGTAGTAAAAATTGTGAAGCTTTATCCCACATAAGGATATAGAAAACAGCTCCTTCTCTATTGTACTGATAAAAAAATCAGCAAAGTCTCTGATGATGCTTTTGTTCTCAGCAAATTCTCCCATACACTGTCATTTCTTTAACCAAACTATGACACTGAAATAATAAAAAAGAAAAAGACAATTTTAAACCTAAACTTTTGAGTTTGAAACGCACATTACTTTTTGAAGCAGCTATTTAGAATTTTCCTTTTGTAGGAAAGATATTTGTTCCATTTCTGAACAGAATTGAACTGCAAGATGTCCACATTTCCCAAATAGAAATTCTATATTCTGTTCAGCTCCATTTAAAAATTCAGCATGTTACGTGGTGCTCTCATTGCTCAGAATAGTGCTATTTAGGATTGTGCTATTTGTGGAATATTTGACAATTATTAACAAAATATCATTTCAGCCTAGCTTATAACTTCAGTTCAAATTCTACTTGATAGTGTTTATGTGCAGGCTTTTCATGTGCTACAATGACATCTTCAGATGTCTTGCACTATCTCACATTTTTCAAATGAGGCAGCTCAAACGGGACTCTTTTTAGTGGCAATTTCAGGAAAATCATCTAAAGAAAAAGATTATTTAGAAGTAAATGGAAGGGGGGAGAGCAAGAATAGTAAATGAGGCAATGCATTTCCAGCTAGGTTAAATGTCAGATTAAAATTCAAAGAAGCAATAACAGTAGGCAACTGCTGTCAGATTGGGATGACTGAGAAGTGATGGGTCTGATTCTGTGGATGCTGTGGAAGCTGCTGTATTTGGGTGTTTCAAAGGCTGAATGGGGCGGATTCTCTGTGGAGGTAAAATTTTTAAAATCCTGTAATGTTGGAGCCCAGAGCATCCCTCTGGCGGCCCTGGGGGGTCAGGGACCCTAACAGGAGGGTCTGAGACCTTGGCAGAGACCCCAAAATAGCACTGTTTTTGACCTTAGCCCATGGGAAAAGTTGCCAACATTGCTAGAAGAATTACAAACTACAAAACTGTAAAATTGATAGTAGTATATTTATCACTGGGTGAAAAACATAGAATTTGGGGTTTTAGAATGGAGTCAGAAGGTGACAAGATGGAGGACTTTGGGCGTTACCCCTGTTGTCCCTTATTCCTTCTTCCTTCCTCTCTCTCCTCCATCTTCTGCTGTGATGGTGGCACATAGACATTGGTGTAAGTAGACTTGACATTTTTTAAATTAATTGGTATAGATTTATAAACAAGGTTACGTTTAAAAAGGTGGTTGAGCTGCTGAGACCCTAGAAAAGGTACGGGCCGTCCCTTCTGAGGGACAGGTCGCTGGGGACCACAGATTGTAAGCAGCTCCGCAGCCGTCCAGCAGCGGTGGCTGATAGCAGACTCAAGATAAGAACCAATAAACATCCTTGAAACTTGAACCCACGAGCTTCGTTTTTCTTTAGACTCTGAGACTGGACTTTGGGAAGAAAAAACCTATAAAGAACAGGTGTCCAGGCCATCAACCCGCGACACTGTAAGATGTCAAATGGAGGATGACAATTTATATCAGCTGAAGATCTGACTTGTGTTGTATTACTCGTATCAGAATCACAGGCTCACAGATTTGTTTGGGTTGGAAGGGACCTTAAAGCTCATCTCGTTCCACCCCCTGCCATGGGCCGGGACACCTTCCACTGGAACGTATATTATATATACAATATAAAACTAACCTCTACAAACACATCTAATATTTCACATTACTTATATGGCCTTCCCTTAGTGTTAGAAGATGGTCCTATCCTTACACCATCAAAAACTTACATTTTTTTAAAACTGAGTGATAGAGCTGTGCAAAATCCACTGTGCAAATAAAATGCTGTGTATTTGTCTGGAGCTATGCAAGTACCTGTGCTTGCCCAGGCATGCTCAGAGGCACACCCTGCTGCACAAAATACTCACTGGAGCTAAGAAATGTTTTCTACTTGCCTTTTTTCTTTGGCAGACAGAGATTTTGGTAGTGCAGGATCATCCCCTGAGTAGCAGCACATAAAAGCATCATACGACAAATTGCCAGACTGGTGGTGGAATGGCACAGACTTCACGTGTGCCTTCCTCCCTGTGATGCTTTGACTTTTAGGAACAAACATGCACATTTCCCTGGTGGTCTCTAGCAAAATACACAAAGAATATTGGGTTTTTTTCCTTTCCCTTCCCCATCCTTTGTGAATTTTGGAGTAGTAAGCACATTTTTAAATACAGCTCTGCAGACAGTGAGATACAGTTCCACTCTGTGCAAGACAAATTGAAGCTCATTTTTGAAAGTACATCTAAAAATGCCAAGGGAGTAGACTTATCAAAGAGATGACATCAAGCTGTCACTCATTCTTCGTACACGCACCTGTGATTGAGAAAAGTGTTTTCTTTAATATAACTTGATATTTGAAGAGAACATGACAAAATGAAGTCCCATCCCTTCATCATTTGCATTATGCCTCAGGGGTACAAAGCTGATCTAAGGCATTTTGATTTATGCCTATTAGTGAAGCTGTACCTACAGATGATCAAAAGGCTCATTCTGATTCCTATAAAATAGTCAATATCACAATTAGGGAAACATATTAGGTGTAATTAAATTACAGCTATAAATGACATAGAACTGAGATATTTTATGATAAATATAATTTGATATACCAGCCTTTTTAAAGAATTCATCCCATCCATCCTCCTTCTAAAGACAGATCCTAGCTACAGGACATGAAAAATGATACACATAAGAAATAGCCTTAGAACTAACCCAGCAACCTCTTGTGCTTTCCCATCTGGCACTGGACAAGCCGTACCATGAAGGGACAGGCATAAGGAAAGCACCTTTTGTCTTTACTTCAACCCCAAATTTCCTTTGCAAGCCAAGATGTAGTAGAGATGAGCAGAGAGGGAACACAGGGCAATCCATGCCATGGGAATCCAGCAGAGCTCAGTGTACATTTTACAAGAGTCAGGGGGGTTTTGTACGCAAAAAAAAGTCTTGGGATGGCTCAGAGGCAAGGAAAGAAAGCATGTTGCAAGAAGTTAATTCCTCATATTCAACATGCCAAAGACATATGCAATTAGAGATGTCCATCTAACCATGTGCAATGAACTCAGGGACTCTCAGGTCAGAAGTGCCCAAAATTCACCAGGAACACAGCAAACCCAGCTGTAATATCCTGATTGTGTCTGCTTGCCATGATTTGGTTACCTCTGGAAGGTACAGCAAAGGCAAATAGCTTGCAGATATGCTAAGGAAAAAAAAAGGTGGGATTCATACATTGCTTCACTTTATTTCAGGAGCTAAGATGTGGAAATTATTTCCACATGGAGAAAATCCTACTTAACCAGTGACATGAGGGCATGAGAGCAAACATGAGAACTGCAATTATGTTTGACCTGTGCTCTGCCTAGTCTGTTGTACTCCCTGGATGCTGCAAGCACCACATCCTTGGGCTAGGTGTGAGAAGCTTCCAGTGAAATAAAAACCTAAAATTGTGCTAAATCCCATTACTGAAGGAGTTCTTGCTCCCCTCACTTTAGGTAGCTCATGGTAAATACATACTGTATAATCCTTTCTCCTCAGGACTTTCCCCTTCCTAAAGCCTATGGAATGTGACTGGAAGCAGGTTGCAATGCACTCAGCCAGCTGCCTGTCATGCTGGGAAGTATAATTTCCAATGCTGTTCTCTTTCAGCAGTCAGGATCCTTCTGTCAGCTCTCATGTCATTTTTAGGCTGCAGCTTTCCTAGGCATAAAAATATTTTTTTTGTTGCTGTAGGAGAAGACAAGTGCTGGAAAGCAGGTGGGCACCTGACCTTTTAAGGGCTGCCCATACACAGCAGCTGGACTGGCCAGATCAGTCACAGGCAATACCTGAGTGACTGGGGGCAAATCAACTCATACACAGATAGGAGTGTGAAAAAATGATCCAAGAGAAGTCCAGAGCCAGCTTGGAGTGCCTTGCTGGAAAACGAGTCTGCAGTGTGACCAGGCCTTTGATAACCACCTGAAATGAGCTCCCTTGCTCAGGTTGCAGTTGAGCAAGGGTGAGCATTTAATCGTAATTGTTTTGACTTCAGTGAAAGTGCTCATCTGTTCAGCATTAGACATCTGCTTAATTTCCTGAATTGATTGAGTCCTACAGAGCTAAACATCCAGGAGTGACAAATGCTGGTTCAGGTGTGGGATTATGCCATTCTGAGACAGATGTTCCTAAGCCACCACATGCATCAAAGTCAACGGCACTAAAAGAGGGTTGAATTTAGCCCTGTTCCTCTGTTTATCCATCCTGCTGCATTATGTCTTTTCCTTTCCTTCATTTTTGCATTCTACTGTCTCACTTCAGTACAAACTGTATGAGACAGAGGCTCCTGGGGGAGCAGCTGGAGATTTGAAATTCACATCACTGTTCCCCTTAAGCCTGTCAGATGATCAGATAGCCGAGGAAGTGCTAATAGCTTATGCTCTGGTGAAATATGTTTTTCTGTACATGATTACCTTTGTATTTTGTTCCCCTTATCCCTGATTGTCAGCATTTTAATTAAAAGTAGAGGTGTGAGAACATGGGAAAACCTTTCTGCAGAACAAGGCTGACTTTGATTTAAGTTAGTGTACTAAGTTTGTAAATGTGGAGCCCAATTTTCTGCTGCTGTCATCTGTCTGGAGTGAGACCATGGAGCTGGATGCTGAGCAATTCACTTTGCTTCCTGAGGCCCCTGTACCTCTCCAGTAGGGCAGAGGGGGTGTACAGAGCAAGTAAACCATGATGGAATGCTCCAAAGGTGCTCTGAGCTGCTGTTCCTGCTCTGACTAAAAGTTTCTGGCCCTACTACAACACTAGGAGACCATTTGGTGTCCACTCAGCTCCTCAGCATCTCCACAGCCAGAGCTCCAGTGCTCAAAGGCTCTGTCTCATCAGCTTTATGGCTGGACTGGGGAGATTTATATCCACAGATTTTGTCTTCAAGGGAATACTGACCTTGTAGACAACACGATAGGTAATGTGCCTAATTTCTCAACTGCTCTAGGTCACAAACTTCCATATGTTAGTGCAAATTAATCCAGTGGTTGGTATGGAGCACATTTGTGTGAATTCGGCCACCTCTGCCACTTGCAGGGGGAAATCAAGGGCAGGAGCAGACAGGAGCAGACAGGAGCCTCTCTAATGAGCACAGCGTGAGTGTCTGTGAGACCCCTGGCTGAAGAATGCCACGCTGACATGTGGGCACACCCTCCCCTCCTCTGCAGAGAAAGTACTGCTGAAAAGGTTGGGAAAGACTGAAAAGGGCAAAAAAAGAGGAAACCTCTTAATCCGCCACCACAGTATTTGCTGGTTTATTGCCAGCTTCATTGGTACCTTACATAAAAATCCCCAGTAACCCCATTTAGTGCCAGCAGCCCTGGCTTTGACGGGGTTGGCCTGTTCAAAGCTGTCTGAGCACAGTCATGATCCAGAATTAGATCTCTTCCATATGCCCTGGGAAGCCCAACTGGCAGGAGCCACAGTCCTGTACTGGATTCAGCTTTGTGTAATTCACCCACTTCTGGAGATGAGAATTTTCCTCCTGAGTTACAGAAAGGTTTTTTAAAAGTAGCCAATCTCTAGTGAGGACTATAAAATAGAAATCGTGAAAGGAAGAGAAATCCTCATGTTTTTCCTTGTTGTACAGTACTTGGGATTGTTAATTTATTTTTCTCAGGATTTTATGATCAAAAAATACCTTTTTGATGTTAAAACAAAAAATTAGCACTTCATCACAAGGGGAAAATGTACTATTTTATCATAAATCAGTGTGAAGATCACGTTTTGGTGGGATTTTTTAGGTGGAAACATGCTGTGAAGCAATGTGCCAGGGCACATATCTGATTGTTGAGGTGACACAATCATTTGACAGAAAAAATTACAAGATGAAAGGAGTAAAACAATATGATAAAGATGAAAGATGATGCAGCAAAAATACCATGAGGAAAGAAGTGAGCATGAAATAATAGCATTAGGACACAAGAAAATACGATGCGATGGAAAAGAATTAGCCTGGTATGGTGCCTGATGCTGCTATGATGATGATATATTGCAGAGACAAAAAGCAATGTTGGATTACTCAGAATAGGACACATAAATGGACAAAGCAGAAAAATGCTGCCATACACTGGAAAGAAGACAAAGTGTTTTGATATTTATATTTTAATGATCTCATTCTAATTCCATGGAGCTCACGTCAGTAGCAGTGTTCATATGGACACTTGTTCATTGAAACATTCATTTGATATAAATAACCTTAAGGTCTCCTCAGGGGCAGAGGGAGGCAGGAGAAATTCCCTGCAAGTGCCCAAGCCCTGCTCCCAGTGCTGAGTGGAGCAGGATTGATGCCTGGCTGGGATTTGGGGTCATCAGGAAGGGCCACACTTGACCCCCACATGCGTGAGCAAAGACAAGATGTGCTTTATTTCACTGTCAGCTACCACACTGCTGGGGCACTAACAACAAACCCCAGTATCTCTGCTGTGTTTGTATATTGCCATATTTAAGCCGAGGTAAAATCACTGAAGTTTAGACAAATCTCTGTTTCAGATTGTCTCTGTGACTTTTAGGATGCTGGGTTTCTGTCTGTGGCAGGAAAGTAGGTTGCTGATATTCTTGGTTCATCTTTGCTCACAGAGGTAAAATTAGAGGCCTTGAGATTCCTGCTGGTAGAACAAGCTCTCAATTTCTCACTGTCGAAATTCAATCTGATTTCTATCTTTTTCACTAAAAAGCTGTCAACAGAAAATAAGCAATTCCCATCAAAGAGCTATATTAGTTTCTGAGGTATATACATTTGGCTGGTGGATGAAGAAAACCTCCAAGTAATTTACATTGGGTTTTTTTAATTTTCATTTGCATTTCCCAGAAAACTAAGCAAAAATATTAATGCGGGACATAACTCTAACCCATTCAAAAGAAAAGATTCAGAGAGGCTGATTCACTGTTAGATCACACATAACTTCTTTTCTTTCTGTGGCCCTGGGTCTGATTTTCTCCTCCTCATGCTGGTGTAACTCTGTCATCCTGGTTATCCTTTATCTACTGTGGTGGAAGCAGGAAGGCAGCACATATTTGCAATGAAGAACATATAATTAAAATCAAAACCAGAAGCTCTTTTTGCAGTACACAATAATATGAGAGCTATCAGGAGCCAGTGGGACTGCCTTGATATGCCAGCAATGTAACTCCACTTTTCATATGTGGAATAGCAGCTTTCGAATGCAGAGACTATATAAATTAGATTTTGGGTATGTTTTTGCATTTGCAAGTCACATTTTGAAACCTGATTTACATTTTATTTATAAAGAGATGTTGAAAAATGTGTAATATTTTCAACTTTTTAAAATTACAAAAGAATGGTAGATTTCTTACTGCAGTTTCTCAAGGGAATCTTAAATGTGGGCAATTTCTAGTTTGGAGTTAAATTCACACTGTGAAGTCCCCTTCAGCTTTCTCAGACCTTTGAGAATAACACCTGAGCTGCATACTTCTCCCTCTTTATTGACAGATATTCAAGTAAAAATGTTGTTCAATTTAGAGTTCTGTGGTCATTTAAGATTTTCTATTTCTTTGTTACACAAATTTATTTACTGCTTTTTTTACAATGGCAGCTGAGCCTTTACTCCAAGCCCCTTTCTGATAGGGACAACAGGTTTGCCATAGGTTTGAGAACCTCCTTACAGGGACAGAGAGCCCGGGGAGAGCCCAGCCTGTCCCTAAACCCCAAAGGAACCAAGAAACCCAAGCCGGACCTTTAAGAGTTGCCTATTTATTGTATTCTCACAATCTCTGTTCTTGCTCATTTTTTGCTCCTCTTGGATTCTTCATAAGAGCTTCAGTCACATCTCTTCCCTCTCTAGCTTTCGCTGCTCAGAATTATCACGATTGCCTAATTAACTTCAATTCCATCAGTTTTGTTTGCAATATAAAAGATGAATGAAAGACAACGGTCATGTTCCAGCTAAATATAAAAGTCCAGCTGCAGTAGAGAGCATGAAATCCTGAAGAAAACCTGCAACAAGAATTTGAATGCTCCAGAGCATTTCCCCGTGCAAGTCCTGGATCCCACCATCTACAAAGAGCAGCCTAAAAAAATAAAACAAACCCTAAAAGCAAGTCAACAAACGAATGAAATAAATGAAAAATAGAGAGGAAATAAAACATGACACTTGATGAGAGGAGGGCAAAAAGCAAGCACATGGCAAACATGGGGCTTGCTCTCCACAGCTTCCTTGATGGGAGTTGCTGAAATACTTCAGAGCAGAACATTGTCTGAGGGGAAACATGGAAGAGAACATAGAGCAAGTAAAGATCTGAGCATTAAACTCAGTGCCTTCTCCCATGGGCTACACTGGATACTTGTAACACACTGGGATATTTGCTGGGCAGTGTTTAATGGCACTTAAAATCATGCTTTCTCCCATGGTGTGTTGAGGAAGTGCCCACTGTTTAATGGAAAACCTGTAGGAGAAGGAGGTTTATCCACAGCTGCTAATGGCTTTCCTTTGCTCTCCCTGAGATTCTTTATTCATCCAAATATATTGCTTTCTACCTGAAAAATATTTATCAGAATGGAGAGACACACTAGGAAGCTTCTTCCCAGGAGGGATTAAATGACCACAAATCTCACGACTTTCAGGAAGAAATGTAAAACTCTGTAATTTGTCCTAGCTTTTTTAATAAGCAAATCAACAAGAAAAGAAGCGCCAAGAAAGGAAAGAGAAATCCTTGACATTTATCACACAAATGTTTAAGCCATTTCCTGATCTAACAGGTTATAACTACAGAGACAAATAAGCTGAAGTTCTACATAGAGAAAAGTTTAAGTAAATTGAGATATTTCAGTGAATTCTAATGTTTTTCTAGAGAACAGGCCCTGTGTTAAGATTCAGGACAAGAATTTATGGCGGAATCAGGTTGAAATCTGTGTTCTGTCCCAGAATGTCTGTGTGGCTTCAAGCAAGTCCCTTTGAAGCAGATTTCAAAGCTGCTTACATGCCTAAAGAAACAAACCAAGGTGTGATTCCCTCAGGTAGGAGATGGGCATTTTCATGCATTTGAAAATCCCGCTTGGCACCACAGCAGCCATTTGACTCTATAACTCTCCAATGGTCTATAAAAAATTCAGTCCTTAATCCCTCTTCACCTCAGTAGTAAAACAGGAACAGCAGCATTTTCTTTCCTGTCCAGTCTATTTAATTTGCAGCTTAAATCCCCTTAAATCAGCTTAAAGCAGGGGTTCTCTTAGTAACTACTGCTATGTCCTCCAGCCTTCTCCAGTGAATAATCACCTGCATTCTCAAGGCTGGAGTTAGAATATTCCAACATCCTGGGGCTGCAATACAAAACTGGAGGTCTGGTGAGAAGAGAGTGAGTGATGTAGAAGGAGAAGCAGCTCCAGTCTGCGTTCTCATGCAAAGAACGTGTTTTGGCTCCTGATGCCACCAGAAAGCTGAAGGGTAGAGAGGGATGAGAGTGTGTAAAGGTGGAGTGGTGGAAGGGCAGAAAAGTCACTTCTTTTGCAAACCTTCAGTAGAAATTCAGTTCAGTTTTAGATAGAAATCAAAATTTACTGTGGAAAACCTTGCAGAAAATCCATGCAAAAATGCAAACTACTGACCCTGCTAACACATGACTCTCTTTTTGTACCTGAATATTGTGTATAGCTGGGGATGGGTTGGGAGAAGGGAGGGAGGGCAGAGCAGCCTTCCAGCCAGGCTGCAGGATGAGATCCAGGGAAGTGGGATGGACTGGCTGATGGCAGTGATGGCAGGGCAGAAAAAGTCCCCTTGGCACCAGCATTCCCCTCCCACACAGACCAGCACCGGAATTCACACCCGTGGGACCAACAGGATCCTGAGGGTGTCCTGTGGGGAAACCTGAGCCCAGAAGGAAGAAAACTCAGAGAACTTGGAAAATGATAGTCCTGAAAAGGCATAGAAAAGGGTATAGAAAAAAAAATGTTGTGGTAAACAAACTTAAAATATGAACAAAAACTCAGAAAAGAAAGGGAAAGCAGGCTCTAAATCTTACAAAGCATTAGCAGTTGGGAATGTTGAACAGCTGCACTTATGAATACTCTTCTCAGTTCTAGATATCTGAAAATCAAGATTTTCCTTTGCCCAGGACACAATGATATTATTTTCTGTCATATTTTTGTGCTTGATTGCTGCAGCTGTTCTCAACCCTTTATAGTCTTAGTGATAAGAATTCAGTCTCCCAGCTGGATGTCTCATGTGCTGGGACTGTCATCTTCCCAATCACATTGTCCAGACAGTCAAAGCACCACAGCAAATTCCTTCGCTTTTGAACACCGGGAGCTGTCTACTTCCTTAAACCCTTCAGAGGTGGGTTGAAAAAGCCTTTTTTATGGTACCCTCATGGGTTTGATGAATATTCCAACCAGCCAGTGCTTCTATTCTCAAAACAACAAGGTGAGGCTGAGGCACACTAATATTCCTTCAGAATTTACAGACTGACAAGCACAGCACAGACAGACCCTGGGAGTTTGTCTGCGTGATAGGGGTGAATATTCCTGAGCCCTGAACTGATATAAAGAGAGACAGTTCTGGTCTCAAAGCCACTAAGTTGTGTTATTCTGGGACTTCCAAATCAAGACACGCTCGTGTATGGGATCACGGGGACCTGAGGCTCTGAACTGTCTTTTCCTGGCTATGCTGACAGAACTTAATCAGCCTTCTCGAGGTCAGCAAGAACCTATGGCAGGAATTCCTCCTGGAAATCAAGCTTTTTGTTTCCCCCTCAGGGAGCTGTAAAAATGCAAACAGATATAAAGGATACTTTCGTTTCATGCAAATATCTTACATTTTCTTCCGTACTCCTCAATTCTGTCTGATATATTACTGCAAGTTACAATTAATGAGAAATTTGTGCCATCATTTCACAGAGTTTCAGCTGCTTAGATCTCTGCATTAAATTCCATCGCCCCAGTCACTGTCGTGTCTCTTGTCATCCTACTTTCAGCTATTTGAAAACAAAGAAACAAACAAAACCATTCTTATTTTTGCAGATTAAAAAAATTTAAAAAGTGTGTTTGTGGAACTAAAACAAAAACTGTAGCCAGTTAGTTATTTTGATTAGGTTAGAAATAGCAGAGTTGGCCACAATCAAACTGCAAACAAGGCAGAAGGACAGAAGCCAAATGAAGAAACAGTGATGTGTTTAATGAAGAGATGTCACTCAAAGCACGTTAGGCAAACTATTTAAAATAGTTAATTGACTTTCCCAGAAAATTTCAGAAAGAATTGATTGGACATATATGTATTTAAGAGATGAAATTCATTAAATTTATTTTGGTTAATTTAACCAACCCCCTTAATTCTTTACTAATTAGTGATTATTTTTCAGATTGTCTGGAAATATACGTAGTCTGAAGAAGGGGAAATTAATAAAAGCTCCAGCTGCAGTGTTATTAAATAGGACACAAATGAAACAGAGCTCACTTTAACAGTCCAGAGCTCAGATTTACATTTAGTGTTGCAAAGTGGAAAAAATTCCAATCAAGTTGTATTTCAGAAAATAGAACAGTTCCAAATGTTATTAGGGTCTGTGTTTTAAAAGCTTTTTCAGCAGCGCCCACCATTAGAGGATGCTAGCAGCTTAAAAAGACTGAAAATTGCATTTTTTTCCTGAAACTAAAGCTGGAACTTTTCATCTTTCCTGACTTACACAGAATTTATTGGAGAGACATAGATCCCTCAGTGAAGTTCCCATATCAGATTCCAGTTGAGCTCTGTGAACAGTGCATTATTAGTGCAATATTAGCAATAATCCACTGGTGTAGAAAAAATATTAGACCACGGATGGACAATGGACTGCAATACATTTAAGGAATCATTACTTTTATCACCAGTGTTCATATTTGGGGATTCCAGTTCCAAAACAGGAATTATGGTGGTAATTTGAGCCAGGACAGAGAAAATATTGTTTGTGACTGAGAAATGCATATTTTTGGGAAGCAAAGCATGGTTTGGTTTGAATCAGGCTGTCCCATATGCCCCTTTCTTAAGAAAAACGAGATACTACATTAGGAAACTTAAAAATGAGTGCACAAATGATGGAAAAGTCACACTCAATGTGTGGGAGTCAGTAAGAAAATGTCCTGTTCTGAGGACACACCACTGGTGATCTCCCAGGGATTTGCTCCAGGTCTAACACAATTCCGTGTATTTATTGACACATTGGTGCAAAGGAAGATAAAGGACACTGCATACTGTGGGTGCTGGGAAGTACTTTGGACAACAGCCTCAGAACTCATAATGATTTTGACCTTACTAAATTGGAGAGACAGCCTGGAGTTAGTAAGATGAAATTCAGTAAAGACAAGTACAAAGTATTCTGCAGAGGAAGGCAAAATAAACTTGTGATTACAAAACTGGGGATTAAGTGGCTGAGGTTGGAACATGCCACAAACTGTTTCCGGCTGACCAAAATAACACTTCGAGTAAAAAAAAGGAAGGAAAATCTAAATCAGAGATGTAATTAAGAGACACTCCTTCAGAACACCAGTGAGATAATTATTGCACTTTATAGGCTGTAGGAATCCTCATCTAGAAGAACTGGTCTTCACACCAGGACACTTGGAGGCAAATTAAAAAGACTCCTGAGGATAGTAATAAAAATTACTTGGATGTTGGAAAATATTGCTTATCTTAAAAGGTTAAAATAATTGGATTTGTCTGAACCAGAAAAGATGGAGGGGCACATGATAAATGTCTTCAAAAGTCAGGTTATTTTAAAGGAGATGGTGATCAGTTGCTCTCTATCTAAACTGAACCTTAGACAAGAAGCAATAGGTTTAATTTTTATCACAGCAAGTCTAAGCTAGACGTTAGGAGAACTATGGTAACTGTTAAGAGCAGGTAAACCTTACTTGAGAGTCCAGCAAATCCTCTTCATGGTAATATTTTTTTTAAAAAATAAGGAGCATTCTTTAGCAAAGATCTAGATTTACAAGATTTTCATTGGACTGGAGACAGAAGGAGAGGTATTAAATTACTTTTTTTTCTGAACTCCTACACCTCTTTCACAGGTGAGAATTCTCTCATGTTTGAAAAGACTAGAAGAAATCCCGCCAATGTTGACAGGATCAACATCACTGTATTATTTTGCTACAGGTCTGGCCCTTTCCCCCAAACACTACACTATTTTCGTAGCTCTTTGTAAAAAGATATAAAATTCCTTTCCTGTAGTTTATAATGACAAATCATTGGCATTAGCACTAATGTAAAACTGGTGTAAGTGAAAAAACCCCCCCTGAGATCCACTCCATTGAAAGAAACACTACAGATACTCATTCAAAATTCACAATTACTTGTGAATTAAAAAATTACTTGTCTTAAAACATAAATGTGTGAACAGCTCAGAAATAGTGCTGCTGATCACAAATGCATCATCCAATTCTCTCCCAGCAGAATGGGAGGCATTTCTTAATCAAGGCACTTGAAAAGGCTGCAACTTGTGAATAAAATCTTAGAAAAGGTTGGCACATGTCTGTCTTGCCTCTTCTTGACCTCCTTGCAGCTGTATCTGCTGCCTCATTAATTGCAATGATTCTGTTGTACTCAGTGATAAATTCAGCCAATAAGGTCAATATCTTTGTGTGACAAAGACACAAACCAGATTTCCATCTCTATTGTAGCTGATAATGATATTTCCAATGATTTCAAAAGGTTTCACTGACAATCTCCTGCATCTGTGGGTCAAGGCCTAAAATCTGCATTTTTGACCATGCCTTGATCTAAATGTATTGTATTTTTTGACTGGGTACAATAAAGCTCCCCTTCTAGCAACACTTCTGTCAAGAGTATCCTGTGCAATTTATTTTAGATTATTTAGAGAGCTTGTGAGTATCCCAAAGGACAAAACACAAATACCTTCCATTCTGGGGCCAAAGTGCTCCACACTGACCTGTCACACTTATTCTTTTCCTTCCTTCTTGTCAAACACTGACTGAAAAGGTTTTTCATCTGTTTATGTTGCGTAAAGGAAGGAAATGAAGAGGATGATTCTGAAAAGGATGTTTCTATATTTGTCCAGCATGACACAGATTTGCTCTTTGAAGATTGCAGATTATTGATAAATAAAAGCAAAGGAATAAAATGTTGTGATGCTAATTGTTTGTGAAGTCTATCATAAACAGTGCAGCTGAATAAAAGATGGATGTTACCAATTATGCTTTCCAATATTGGAAAAGACATTTAATACAAACTATATGAAGAGAAGCCAAAATAAATTCACTACAAATTGGAGTCATTATTTTCCAGTGATCAAGATCCAGGATGGTCCCAGATAGATCTACTGAAACACCCCCTGTTTTAAAAGGAAAATAAACCAAACTCTCTCTGAATGTGACAGCCATTAATATTAACTTGCAGTTACTCCGTGAGAAAAAAAAAACAAACTTGTTTCATAATCTCTGTGACCTTTCCCTACTAACATTAGTATTCTTGATAAAGTCTAAATACTAGCTGCTACACATAAATACTGTGATATTTCTTCACTGTTATGATAGACAGTTTCCCAATTGAGCATCCAGAAGTGAACAGGCTGGTATATGTTTTATGCATAAGATTATACCTAGAAAATTTAAGAACTCCACAGGATGTCTGAAAGAGAGAATAAAGACTAAATGTTGCATTGTCTTGGCTTTCTTTCTTCCTTTGCAAAAGCTCAGAGCATGGTATTAAGAATGACTTATTTCCTACAGACCCATGAAACACGAAATCATGAATATTTGAAAAACCTTCAAAAAAGAAAACCAAAACAAAACCTATCACCATCGTGGCAACTGAAGCGCAAGGGTAGGCACGGGGATGGGTGTGGTGACATTGCACATTCTTTGTGATCACTTCAGAAAAAATTACCAAATTGGAGTGGATCTGGACAAAAAAAAGAAGACCAACTAAGAGCTCGTGTGCCTCTGAGCTGCCGCAGACAAATGCTATCACATCTTTTAATGATATCACTTAGTCAAGGCTCAGCAGCAGCAGGTTGAGGGGGTTGTGTCCAATCCTGGCAGAGGCTCTCAAAGGCGCTGTTGGAGTGTTGGCTGCTCAGGGAGGTTCTCCACATGCATCAGCTGTGCCTGGCTGCAGAGCAGGGCTGGGTCACCCACACAGTGCACAGAAAACATCCCATGGATTGAGGTTTATTATTATTAGGGAAGAAAAGTTCAGGTGCTCACATGAGAATAGCCATAGAACCTGTGGTAGCTGTCTTTATAGATTTAAACTGATCCAGCATCCCATCCCAAACACTGAGCTGAAGCAGCACAGAGAAAGTTCACCAACAGGGCACAGGGAAAACATGGAAATACAAGAGAAAATATGCCAAAACTCCAAGTGAAAGAGCAAATTCACCAACAGAATGCAAAAGAAGACCTATTGATACTGTAGAGGGAAAATATGATAATGGAAAATGCCCTGCATACGAGGTCATGAGCAATAATTGTAGCAAGAGAAAACATCGTGTCAAAGGTTGTAGATGAAAAAAACAAAGTACAAAGGCATCATATCAAGGAAGCAGGCAGTGACTCAGGGGGTGAGATTTTGCATGTCCAACATAAAGGCAGCACAAAAATAAATAAATGGTTTATAAAGCTCAGGCTGGCATAAGATTCAAGGGCAGGCACAGAAACAGCCAGAAAACTGAATGCCAATGAGGAAGGAGAGCATCAGAGACTCTGCTGGCCTGTAAAGTCTCACTTACTCTTAAATAAGAGGAAAAAAACAACCAAATAACCAAGGCAAAGCTGCACTGACCTGAACTGAATTAAAATTTGACTGGTGCACAGACATAATGCACAGGATAATGTAAATTATAATCAGAATACAGAAATATAGTACATAGACCAAGGTGTGGACTGTAAAAATATGAGACACAGCTACCTGCTGAAACAAGTGAACTTAGGAACCTAAAGAAATTATTAATAAAGTACAAGAAAGCCCAAAACACAAATAACTCAAAGCAGGGAATTCTCTGTGCTATTCCTATAGCAAAGTTCCTAAAAATTACCAAGCTGTATTTGAAAGACTGGGACACTTTCCAAGGATGTTGCACCTGGAAATAAATAAAACAATTCAGTGTGTACAACATCTGTCTTGCAGAACACCCATTGCATTAAAACAAACAAAATAGTGGGAGCAATAAAGAAAATGAGGGGAAAAAAGCCCTAACCATCCCATCCATCACTGCTAAACAAATAACAAGGCAGTCATTGAGGACTCAGGGCAAGCTGGGAATTCCAAAAGGTCCGAGGAATTTAAACAAAGTGCTAAGAGGAGATAATTACCAAATATCTCTGAGAAACCTTGCTTAATTTAACAAAGCCTATTATACTTTGAAGGTAGATACTATCTGAATTAGGAGCACAGTGACCTCTCCACACACCCGCAGAGACAGTTTCCCTCTTGTAACAAAGGACTCAGCTCTCCAAAGTATGGAAGAACGACTTGAGGATGGAGCAGACAACCCTACACAGGCAACAGGATCTTAATGCAACCTCCTTGTATGTTTGTAAGAATGAGTCAAGAGTGAGTCGAGAATAAGGAGCTAAGTAAGACTGAAAGAAAATTGCAAGAAAACATAATTTAATTTGTAGCTTTGCAAGGGTTGCTGACCCATCCCAAAACAAAAAAAACAAGAAGTGAGGGGCCATACTAAAGAGTTCAGGTCAGTTTGAGGATTACCGAAATACATCAATCACATGCAAAACATTATTTCCATTGTCCCACCTGTTTGTGTTTGGGCCATTTTCTGGTCAAAAATTCAAGTATTATTAGTGGTCACTTTGTTATAAACATTGAAGAAT
>WEIT01019480.1:19874-33354 GCA_013389985.1 Dryoscopus gambensis | reverse complement strand
GACTCTGGAAACCCTCAACAACATACAGTATATCTTGGTGAAATTCTGTAATGTTTCCAGATTATAATTCTCAGTTGCAGTTTTCCTTAACACTTCTCTACCTCCACAATCAGTACAGCTCAGGAAAGTCACCATCCTATATCCTGTAGCACGGCACAAGTCATACTGACACATAGTTCCTCCTTCCACTTTTCCATCTGCAAAACGTTTACATCTGGCATGAAGACCTTTCTTAACTACATGTGTATTAAGCAAGTTACATGCTTATGGCATGTACAACACTTGTGATGTGTGCGTCCCTGTGTTAAAATGCATATCAGCTCTTCCAGCTGCCACAGTTCCTGGGCTCCTCATGCTGCCTCTTTGCATAATACCAGAACAGAATACATGATTTCAAAACACAAATTAAATACAAAATCTCCGACTGCGATCAGCAAAGCATGTATGCCCAGGCTTGGATTTAAAAGTAAGCATGTGCTTAAGAATTTAATTGAGTAAAGATGGAATTTGACTGTGCAATTTACTCTGAATTCAGCATAATCTCTGAAATTCAGTGTCTGCCTAGAAATCAGTAAGGGTAAACCTTAAGAAGCACTTTACATTCAGAGCCAGTTTTGTTAGTAGCAAACAATGCAGGGTGTATTTTCCCTGCCTCCTCTTCTTTTTAACCGATAGTATGGTGCAAAATCTTCCTCTTTTTTTTTTTCCTTCTTTTTTTTTTTAAAAAAAAAAAAAGAAAAAGGTTAAATTATAATCTTAAATCTCCCAGTGAAACAGTGAACATTTGACAACTGACTTCATTTCCAGGTACTGCTTTGGGGCACTGCTTAATCAATTGGGCACATTGTTGTGTGAATAGACACATTGAAGTAACTTGGATGGCACCCTACAGTGAAGAGAGATGCCCAGGAGACTGTAGGTTTAGTGAATCACTGAGGTCCTGAAGCAGTTTTCAAGGGAAGGAATGTAAAGAAAACAGGAAAACTGACCTAGTAATGCATCATGCGAATGTGTAAATAAAGCAACAGTAACATGGTATTATTATAGCCCTCAAGCAGACATACTGCATCCTACTCTTAGTAAAATGGAGATACAGATCTTACCTACATTTCATGAGAAAGAATTGTGTGGATTAACACAATTTGGGAAAGTCTAATCTGAGCAATTAACTGTATCTAGCTCTGAGGAACAGTGGCTGCTGCCATTTATTCAGATGATGGAGAGAGTGTAACTTCTGCCCTCCACAGGGATCTGAAGGCATCTGTGCCATCCTGATGGAGGAGAAATACGGTGATTTTGATCCATTTAAGTTTTATTTTAAATTAAAGAGTAATAGGCAGCTTGGTACCAGTGACTGAATTATGGGACTGGTTTTATTTGCTGTGTGTTTAGGAAGCTGTGGGAGGGTGTGGGTTCTGTCCTTCAGCTCAGCACGTACACAGACTGCTTATTACTTGACATATTTTGGTACCTTTTCTGAAGGAAAAGGGTGGAAAGGAGATCAGAATTGGACCTGCTTCAAAAATTTCCCATCCTCTCTAAGAAAAGTGGAAATCATTTGTTCTCTGTCTTGCAGTGAATATGGATGCAGTGTGATACACAAAGCCTCAGGCAACACATTCCATGGTGAGAATAAAAATAAATAAAAATAAATGCTGAAAAACATGTCCCTGGATACCAGCAGAAGCCCCTTCCATGTTGGGAAGTTTGCTCAACCATGAGGTTTCAAGACAATACATAAATCTTTGGCACCCCCAAAAGCTGTTTCTGTCAAGGCCACAGCAGAGCTGGGTTTTTCATTAGGAGTAGCTGAGCCTCAGCTGGTGCAGGAACCCCCGGGGACTGTACTCTGCCTTTGCGCTGGTGGTGCGCAAGGTCCCGTGCTGGCCACATGGGTTTGCTTCTGTAGGTGCTGACATGAGAGACTAACGGCACAGCACCATTTCCTTCCCAACATCACCTTGTGATGTGGACGGCTTAGAGTGACATCAGTAGTCCTCTTGACCTCAGGGAGGCAACAGTGGGATAAATATCCTACAGCACAGGATCAGCAGGTGCAAAACAAAGCATTCTTCTCGTTTGATCTCAGCAAGCATGGGAAAGTGCTGAGCACAGGTGAAATGCTTGCAAGAAAGTAAAGGTTTTCACCCAAATGGCTTTTAATCAGAGAGGTTTATTCTCATTGAAACTGTTGACACAGGAAAATGGGAATTCTTTTTCACATAAAATACCATTTCAAGATTTTATCAAAAATATCAATTAATGTTTTTGAAGCTCTATTTTCATCAAACACAGATTATACTATGCAGATGAGCTCTGGCAGCTACAGAGAGACAAATGAGAGCAAATATTATGGTACTTGCCCCCGCACATCAGACTAAATGGAGATTTCCACACCTCATAGTCAACCATAGCAAGTTTTGCCTCTCCAACTGTGGGGCCAAGGGAGACAGAAGAAAAGAATGAAGAAAGATCAAGAGAAATCTGCACACATCGCAAATGTTTCTCTCAGTGAATGCTGAAATACCATTCCTACTCAGTGCGTCTGTCAGTGCAAGCAGCAGAGTTCAAAAACAAGCTCTGCTGACACGGTGGGACCAACAGTACTACAAAAAATGAGTGGTGGTCCCCAGACAGAAATGTAAATGGCTGTTAAGGACACCTGTGAAAAACGACTGAAGGAATTAGGGTCATATATGTGTCAGGATAGCAGGACATGGAGATAATAGGTTTACTGAAGTGTAATTGGCCTTCAGAGGTATTAATGCTGCTGTTGCCATTGCCAGAAAGCAGGATTGGCATACACTTTTTACCAGAATACTTTCCAACAATGCCCCAGATTCTTTACAATTTGGATTTTATGTCAGGGAAGAATGAAAACATTTATTTTGTCTTTTTAAAACACATTTCAACTTTAAAAGTAAAAGATGGGAGTTTTTTGTGCTTCAAAATCAGTGCTTTAAGTAATATTTTTACATCTGAAGAAGTTTTATCTTTTTTTGCTTTCTTTTACTTTGCTTTCTTCTAAGTTCTTGCTTCTATTTACTTCTTCACAAAGAAAAGGGAGATCAGAAGAATAAGAAGGGACTTTTGGAGGAAATTGCTGTTCCTGTGTTCTCTTATTTTGTTTCTTCAAAGTGCAAAATGATAGAGAAGTAGAAATTACCTTAGTTTTGAAAAATCAAAGCTAAAAATGAGGAAAATGGATTTTACATTTCTTAAGAGCTAAAAGGGAATGCAAATGTAGAAGAAAATTAAATTAAGAAGACTTTTTTTTTTAATGTCTGGTAGAAAAATTTAAGGCAAGTTCAAAAAGGAACTTTTGTTGCAATACATTTTCTTGAGAAATGTGTTTGATTTTCAGTCTGACAGAAGGAAAGGGGCAAGTTTTCCCTACCAGAACTGCCAGAATCAGATTTAAGTAAATCCTGCAGAAACAGTATAGTTGATGCAGAAATCATTACTGACATAAAATGGGGGACCATTTCTGCAGACACATTTTTGAAAAAAGAGACCAGTTACTGATCTTTGCTCATGGTGCAGTAATTCCCTTTTTACTTACTGCATAGTCTGTTTAAATACTACTTCTTCTGGACCTCCATATCATTTTTAAAAAGACTGTTCAGTGACAGGCTCATACATTTTCATTCTTTGGCCTTGCCAAAGCGAGCTGCTTGTCCACCAGCCCTGGCCTTCACACTTTTGCATGAGGATATTTGCAACAGCTCATTGTCACACTACTCCTTGTTGATCCCAACTAGTGCATGGTTGAACTTTGATGCTCTCACTGGAATGACAAAAACTGCAAGTCACAAGCTTATCTCATTCAGAAGCACGCTTTTAATTTCACCTTATACTGAGCTCTTGTGTCCCACACTGGTTATCGGACACCCTTAACAGATGTACGCAGAAAGGAGATCTCTTCCTAACAGGTTGAAACTATTCCGTGATTCTGGGGTTGGGGTTTTTTTTGTTTGGTTTGGGTTGGGTTGGGGATTTCTGATTGGTTGGGTATTTTTCTGGTTTTGTTTGGGGTTTTTTGTTTGTTTGGGTTTTTTTGTTTGGTTTTGATTTTGGTTTTTTGTTTAATTGTTGTTTAATTTTTTTTCTGGATGCTCAATTTTAGTTATCTCGTAAGCCCATCTTATCTGAGTAAATGGTCCTTCCAGACTGTTTCTTGAGTCTCTCTGTAAAAAATCCCCCAAACCGGAATGAATTCAAGTTCTGCTAATGTCAGCAATCATGATTTGAACTGTGCAAAGACGAATGCCAAGACTGTTATTTTTGTTATGTCCATCCACTGAGTTAGTAAAAGGCAGGAGGAAAAGGAAAAACCACTTGGCCTTCCTTGTTTCAATTCTTTTTCTGCAAGCTGTGCTATGGGGAGTCAGGCCACTAACACGGTCAGTGTCTGTCTGGGTGCAGCCCTGGAGCTGGAATGCCACTGCCTATGCCTCTCATTAAGTCTAAACATCTCCTACCACTGCTCTGCCTTGCATCGCCCCTGTGCTCTTCAGAGACTTTTAAATTGCAGCCAAACTTGCTTCCTCTTTCATCTCCATTATTGGCTTCTGACAGCAAGAATATCTGTAGCAAAAAAATGCAGTGGATTTGCTCTGAAGTTAGAATGTTCTGTATTGGTGCTTAAACTCTGCTTATAATGTTGCAGTCATCTCTCTTTCCCAAGCCAATTCCATGAGTTATCTATCACTGAATCAATATAAAACTTCTCATGTTGAATTCTCTTTTATAACTTTCAGAACTCCTAAGAGTTGTTAAAGTGCTGCAGTCACTCATTAACCTCTTGCCGATCTACTTATCCTCTCTTCTGCATAAGCAGATTTACTTCCCCAAGTCTTTCCACTGACGTGTCTTTCAAATCTCTCTTCTTTAAGCTCTTCTCTGATCTGTAGCCCATTCTCTGACATCCTACCAGAACTGGCTGTAAGAACTGGACATTTCAGTGTCCAGTTGAAGGGACTAGCATTTCAATGGAGAGTGGCCAGTATATGAATAGAGGATATACAATCTCTCCCCTCTGATTCTTCAGGGTACTGCCCAAACTTGTCAATGAGCCCCTGTGACCTCAGTATTGCCCACACTTAGCTGACCACATTTTAAACAGTATCAGTATAACAGATTTCAGCTTTCAGCTTAATATTAGGTTTTTTCATGAGGAGATCTAGTGCAGGCACTGACACTGGCCACATAGCAGGATTCTGTAAAGTATTGCAAGCATATGAAAATTCATTGGTTTTAAAGTCACATGGAAACCTTACAGTTAACAAGACTGTTCTTCCAGGCCAAAGGCTGTAAGATTTCTTCAACCATGCCTGTCTCCCAAGGGTTCAACTGTTCCACTTGTCACAGAGTTTAAACAAATGCACTTTTCGTAGAGACATTTTCTGGAGACTAGACTGAAAGAAATGAAGGTCCAAAAGCTTCTGTTACTCCTCCACTCCCAGTTTGCTTTCTCCCTAACAAAGGTGGTTGGGCCATACATTTTTGAGCAGTCCAGCCACAAGGCCTTCCGCATTCCTCACCTTCCTCAGCACAGGGATTGATACATTCTTCCTGTGTGCCAATGCTGGAGCTACCTCAGCGCAGTCACTGGTGTATCGTGTTCGCACGCATCTTGAGCCGTGTATATACACATGGTCCAGGAGTGGGAGTAAACAATTTTGTCTAGGTACCAATGAATAAACACATATTTGGATCTGTCAATGATGTTTTAACTGGATATTTTTGGCAAAGGAGTGGCCCACACAGGACCTAAAAGCATAGCTTTGTCTTTGTGAAGGCATGGGCATGCCAGCTAGAGAAATCCTAGTAGCTGCCATCAACATCCTGCTATAGCAAAGAGTCCTAAAGCAAGCGTCATAAAAAAGTAGCAGAATGGGAGAAAAGAAAATCCTGCTACCATTGTACAACAGCAGTTGTATGATAACTTAAAACTGAGTTTGTTTATTGGTTGGCTTTTAACTGATATGGTTATGCATGCTTCACTAAGGTAGTGACATTCCCTAAACCAGTATTTGAGTGAATATGTCATTGCAATGGAGCTGACTTTTAAATTTTTATATATCAAAATGGACACTGCTATATTGCCTAATAAACAGCATTTTGCACAAGAATATTTTTGTTCTAAAAAGAGAATGACAAAACATCTTTGTTCATCAAAGTTTGATGTACTTTATACCACGTTGTCATGGGGTGATTTGTGCTGTATCCCACATTATTCAGCCCCCACTTGACCTGGACGAGTTACAGGTGTGTCAAATCAGGTGTTTCCACTAAGGGTCAGAGACCAGCTGACCCTTGGTGAGATAACACATATGAGAGAGGAGAAGAGCCCAGGAGGAGCTAGCTGGGAGAACTACTGGGAGGCCATCCTGCTATCCTNTAAATAGTTTCATTTTCTCTTTCACCTTCCTCCGAGGAGAATTTTCTTTTTTCCCGAACCTGATAAGAGGGAGGGGTGGCATCTCCTTTTTAGGAGACGTTCCCCTTGGACGTTTCCCCTAGATTTGGCCAAAACCATCACACACGTTTTAAACAAAACAGTTTATCCACTGCTGCAACCTAAGTAAGTTCACAGAGTTAATCAGTACAATACTCAATCCTTATTCTGCATGTCACTTAAAAGGAGCATTGATATTATTACAACAGGATTAAGATAGTTCCTTTCAAACATGGTATGGAATCTATAGTTCATGGATTGCAAACACTGCCTGATTATCTAAGTACTTGCATCTTTAATACATAAATTAATTTACATATAATATATATGTGTCATCATCATCATTATTATTACTATTCTCCTCCTCTTGCAAGACCACGGGACCCTGAGGCACAGTAATAATGTGTTCCCAACACATATAAGAAATTTGCAACAGAGAAGTAGATTTAACTCACACCTCTTGGGGTAACCAGGCCCTCTTTTTACCCTTTGATTTTGATAAAGGCTGGCTGTGCACATGATAAAGGAGGACAATTTTTTTCATCTTCAGAAAGGTGAATGTCTTGCCTTTATTATAGTTATCATGGATGCACCTTAAATCTGTATGTAGCCGCAAATCTTAATCACTTCTCTGGATCTTGCTTGGGGACATATTTTTCTTTTCCTTTCTGTGGGGAAACTTCTGTGTTCTATGCATGTGGGTGAACAATTCCCAGTAGATTATTATATATTTGTTTCAAGGCAGACTTTACTCGTACCAGCTCTCAGGACTACCTTTTTTATACTTCAGGTTTCTTAGCTATTGAATGACAAGAAAGTACATGCACCAAACATGCACAAGTGTATGTATTGAGAAGTGCATTACAGACTTCCCTTCATACAAAAAAGGCATTATGAGAATGGGTCTTAGCATTGTGTATAAGAGAGCTGTGGGTCATTCTGTAAGTCATTCAGGAGCAAAAAGAGGAAAATGCATCTGAGGTGACAGGACAGGGATGCAGTTTAAATACAGGACTGCTAGAGAGGATGTACGCAACCAAGCTGCAGTGTACCAGCTAGCTTGTCTTCAATAGCAGAACAGCACAATAGCCAGCCACTCACTGACATCCTACTTTTATAAACGTGGGATGTGTTTTCACGAGCCCGCTCCTGTGCGAAGGGCGGCAAGACTTCAGGTTCCTATTGTCACAGGATGCAGTAAAGAAGTTAGTACTTCTGTTCAGAATAAGTACAGGTGTTCAGTTCTATACTGTATGTGCCAAACTTTCTACTCATTCCTGGTTATACTTTTTTTGCCAAGAAGGTGCAGTTTGGTGGCGTTTATTCTGGTGCTGGACATCAACTAGTTGCTTTACTCTGTTTCTGGTTTGCTCTACTGATGCAAGGCAAACACGCAAAATTTTGCTGAAGGACCCCCATGGAGCACAGAGAGAGGCAGCAGAAATACAGTCATCTCCTTTTGGCACAGAGATGGAGGGATGCAGTCTGGGCCTTTCTACTGTTTTTGTCTACCCTTTGTGTATCTTGCTTACAAATTGTCCTGGCCTTGTGCTCTGTGTTGCTTTCTGCAACTCGCTTAGCTCAGTTCATGTCACAGCAATGAGCCAAAAGTACAAGACCCTCAGACTTCCTTGAGGGAAAACAAACACCTTGCCCAAGACAGTCATGAGGATACTGATGGATGTACCAATGGTGTGGCTAATAAAGATTCAAAATTCTGAAAGGTTTAGTATCTGCAGGGTCTAACCACGTGGCATGGCCAAATTTGCACTGATCTGAAGCCTTATTCTGCCATGCAACACCATTTCAGATTTAGAATTTACAGGGGTGTCTTAGGACCCAAGAAGGTTAAAGATAAAAAAATCGTTATTTGAAGTAAACTGCTATGTAACTCTCAGGAAATGCAATTACGTGGAGCTGCACAGTTTACTTTTGTTCAGCTACTCAATGTACTGTGTGCATTAGAAATTATTAAATGTTTACTGAAAAACAGTTCACTGAAAAAAGCTCAGTCTGTGAAAAGAGCACACTTGGGTTTTCCACAGAGTTGCATTAAAATCAAGGGCAATCTATGCTAATGTGTCTCATTTTCCTATCTGTTTCTGGAATGATATATAAAGTAAGCTTGAGGTATTCTGACAGTACTTTAACATATTGTCTAAATTTCAGACTTGCTATATAGAAACGAGCATAGGAAGTTCATGTTAAAGTTTTGCAGTGGCTGAGAGCTGAGTTAGCCCTTATGGACATAAGATATGGATAATCCAAGTTTTTCTGTTTCAGAAGAGTGTGAACACCACCAAGTCGTTTTAGTTTTATCATTAAGTACAGCTCCCTGTGCAGCTTATGCACCAATTGAAGCCTCTGACTGGTTTGCATCCTTTGACCATTCTGGTATAGCACAGTTCCAATTGAAACAAACGAGGTGTTTACACTCAGTGTTTGCCTTGTGTGATGGTTGATTGTCTTCTTGATGAGGATAAGCCACTGTTTCTGCTGCTGAAATATTTAAGAAAATAATTGGGAAAAGTGACTGAAGAGTATTCCTGGCTGTAAATGAACACCCTTATTTAAATTCAGATAAAGATTCTTTCTGGAAAAACAAACAAAAAGCCAAAACAACATACTCAGTCATTAAGATAAACAACATGTTTAAGGCAATGCTCAAGGATTTCAGGGACAAAGCACAATTGCAGTCACAGTTCCACATTTGCAGAATAGCCTTTTGTCTTGGTTTAAGACAATTTATGGGGTGGACACTTAAAAAAAAGTTATCTCCCCTTTTAGGTTTAGCCACTCCCCTTTTCACCAATAAGGAGAGGTAAATGTGAGAAAACATAAGTGAAACAATAACAGTTCAGCAGAAAATGGAACAGCAACAGGGAGAAGTAACAGTAATAATCACTAGATACAAAGCCATTGAGCCCTGCGGACTGCCCGGGAACAAAGAACACAAGATGGTGGAGAAGCCCCTCCCCAAGATGACGGCCTCGATCAAAGACCACATGGTCCAGAAATGATAGAAGAGCCCCCTTCTCCTGAGCACACGATGGGGAGAACAAAGGAAGAAAAAAATCAACACAGCAACTGAACTTTTATGATTAAAAAATTCCCTCTTCCCCCAAACAATAACAGGGAACGAGCCCAAAACCAGCAAATGCTGGTGATCTGTTTGCTTGATGCCACTCGACAGGGTCTTTCCCATGGCGGCAGCACCGTTGACAATGGCAGCTGGAACTGGGCCAGAGGCTGAACCTTGTGGAGGGACTTCACCTTCTTAGCAAAAGCAGCAGCCAGCTGGCAGGAGCAGCTTGGACTCTGTGCTCTGTGCTTAGACCAGGCACTGCCGGCAGGCTGGGGTGACTGTGTGGAGCAGGGCTGTTCCGTTTTTCCTGGAAAAGTGGGGGGGAAGAAAAAGGTCTGATTAAAAATGTCCTCCCCCACCCCAGGAACAGGGGTTGCCTACAGAAACTGTGGCCAAAAAGATGTTGCCAACTGCTCCAAAAGTCCAGGAAAAAACCAAAAGAAAACAAAGGGGAGCTGCTTCTGCTTTGTGCTGCCTCAGCCTTCCCTGCGAGAATGAAAAAGAGGGGTTCTGCATGAGTGTTCTCAAACTCTTAAAGGGGCCCTGGCAGCCCCAGCCTCAAGAACCTGGGCAAGACACCCTGTTCTTCTTCCAGCCCGCAGATCTCAACATAACAATCTTGGGCAGATTGGGGTAGCACAGATTCAGAATACAATACACATTTTTGGGATACCGGGGACACCTTCTGTAAAACAGACTATTTCTGTAGCAAGAGCAGCTCCAAAGCCACAAAGAAATACACACTTTTAAGGTGCATTAAGGTGGAAATGTAAGCATTACACAACCCTATACCTCTAAGTTACTTTTGACAACTACCTTTTGTTCCCCCTGCACCATCTCGCTGCACCTGAGCCTTGTAGACCCATTGCCCAACATTCAGGCTTAATGTACACCTGTTTTTCTTGATTGGTCAGATGTAGACTTGGAAATTAAATGCAAGTAGTTTCATGTGGGAACAAGAGCATTTCAATACAAGCACTAAGTATCAAGAGCTTCGTGTCTCACACACCTTCTGAGTTATAGCAGTTCTTACATTTTCATTAGCTCTTTCTCATGGCTATTTTTGTTTCCTGACTAAATGCTCTTCACCATTCTGGGAAGCTGTGCTGTAACAGGATGAAAAATTCATAGGATAGTGGAGGGCTAAGTCAGCTACACCAAGAATGGCTTTTCAACCTTCTGCTCTAGTGCCCAGCACTTACTCTAGCTACAATCACGGGAGATAAGTGTGTGCAGAATTAGATAGGGTAATTTTCAACTGACACTTTTGGTAGCATTTGGTGCTGACATTAGAGCAAATGACAAAGTTCTCATTCTAGCACCAGCTTCCAGGGACTTACATCTGGGTCTTCACAGAACTCACTTGAAAATCTCCTCTCGCATCACTGCCATTGTGTACCCCAGATAAATAGCAACCATAGTAAACAAAACAGAAGGACTGTGAAATTCAGAGACACTTACTGCTTACTTTGAAGCTGCTGAAATTAGCCCATAAAGCAAGACGGAAGCTTCCTGACTTCAGCTGTAACCTACATGGAGCCCTCTAAGAACAGGGCAAAACTCCAAATGGATTTAACTGTTTCTGTACTGTGGAGTTTGTCAAGCAGGTTTGTGGGTGGTTGCAAATCTTGATTTGAGTTTCAAGGCTACAAGTAAATCATCTCATAATAGTTTCTCTGGTTCTCTTTGGATGAGAACCAAACAACTCTATGGATGGGAAGTGAAACAAAAAAAGTACACTCCTTTCCCAGATGTGCAAAAACAATCTGCAGAGGACATGGCCCAAAATTTGCTTGAAAACATCTGTTTTACCCTAGCCCCCTTCAGGATACATGCATTTTCTACCAAATTCCCTTCAAATAAACCAGTGTGGGAGGAAAATACATCCAGAATCAGGGTCTGAAGTCCCTTCTGGTCTTTCCATGGGGAAACTGTTGAGAGATGGGCATCAGGGAAGGTGCAATACTGCCTGACTGGTTGATTGCAGCACCATCTCTGATTTCCACCTGCTTTGGCTTGGATGCATCACCATGGTGGTTGGTATCCTTGTCTGAATCCAGTCTGAGCTACTGAGATTTGTCCTACCTGGGCTTTGCATCAGAAAAGACTGGAACATCCTTTCTGCTAATAACACTTGTGATAGCATGTTCACTCCCTACCCTTTCCATTTCTGGAGGCAGGTCAAGGTGTTAATTGCTCTTGGCTAAGAGTTCCAGTGTTTGAGCAATCCCTTCTCTTTATTCATCCTCAAAGAGCAGCTGCAAGCTGGGGATGGCTCATTCCAGCTACTGGCATTAAATGCTGCCATCTCTGAGACAGCTGGGTCTAATGTGAAAGGCTTATGCATCAGTCTATTGTTTTTTCTCAAAGGAGAAATATTTTATGGAAATTTATCAACTTTGACCAATGTTTTCAGCAAGCATATAAGCTAAACAGATCTGAAATGAAAACTATTTTTTTTTTTCAATCCAGACTAAGTGGTGGACAATACAAAATCTGCCTCCTTTCTCTCCAATTAGAAAAAAGGTTTGAAGGCTCAAGAACTACTGTGAAAGGGTTCTGTCACCTCCAACTTGCCCTGTGCACTCACACAGCATAGGAGTGGGTGAACGTTGCTGTGATAAACAGGGACTTCACTCTGGCAGTGTCCAGAGGCAGTTGTTTTTATTTAATACAAGGCAATGAGAGTTTGGGGAAAAGCATCTTTAACCCATTTTCCCCACATAGTCAGCAGTTGTGTCTGACAGGCTTCAAGACATCTGTTAAATGAAATCTACCATTGAAAAGTGCTGCATTTAAACACACTGAATTAAGTCCCTAAATGCATACCACATTTTTCCTGTGCTTTCTCATGGAAAATATTTGGTACAGACTTTATATTTTAATTGGGAGAAAGAAGAGACAGTATCTCTACCAGTGTAATGCCAGAAGAAAAAACAGAAAAACCTTTTGGCTTCCTTTAAAAAAGGAAACACTATTTCTTCAGATAACTTCTGTTACCTACTGGAACTCTTCGATATGTGTCTAATACTTCAATGAAATTAGACAGAGTTTTGATTTTTTTTGGAAGTATAAATTCAATAAAGCCTGAATTGTGGTTAAAAATCCTTACTTACATCTAGACAGAATAAATTTATGGAAATTTAAAAAATAGGAGCAACTTCTTCAGTAAAAACTAGAAGTGTATAATATATATTTGTATGTACTTCAATATTCATCTTAATGCATATTTTAATTTTCTTTAAAACATTGAGTATGTTTTTCTTAAACACTTCAAATCTACACATCACTGAGATTTCAAATAGTTGCTCAGCAAATTTTAGCTTCGTGAAAGGAGACAGGCAGAAGAAAAGCCTAGCAACTGCTATCCTAATTTCATTTGGGAAAAACACTATGTTGGCTGAAATATTTACTTTTGTTACTCCTGCTCAGTGTCATTTGAAAAGAGTCATTCTTCACAGGTGGATATCATTTTGAAAATTGCTTCTGGGCAACTCCATTCTTGCTTCGTGCTAGGGCCGGACAAAGTCCACTTCTGTGAGGGCAAGAAGAGTCAGGACCCTGTGATACAGGCTTAACCTGTGTCACTGGTGGCATGTGGCAGAAGCTGATGTGAATCTCTTTGCTCATAGCATTACTTTTAAAATACTATTTACTTTCAGACATGGGAGATGATATTGAAAATGAAAGTCTGGTCCACAAAGCAGTGGAACTCGAACCCCTCCGAATTTGAGATTTTTCTGCTCCGTATACAAAGAAAAACCAAGGTACCGCTGCAGTTTCTTTCCCTTTTTTCTTTGGGTTTGGGCTCAGATACCTGTTACAGTATTCCCTTTATCATTGTATTTTTATACTTTAGTGTACTAGTTTGAAAGCAAACTAGTGAGAGACTTCAAGTCAGAAATACAATTTAATAGGAAAAATAAAATAAATGT
>WEIT01019480.1:8495-19732 GCA_013389985.1 Dryoscopus gambensis | reverse complement strand
TAATCCAGAGGGAGGAGGCAGGGAACATTGCTACACCTGGTTTCAACAGATGGTGATAGAATATTTTTTGGGGCACATCTTACACTGTAACCTAGGACATTTAGGAAAGCAGTATCCTGGCTAATGCTGTAGATGCTATGTTTTGCATTGTTGACCCACCAAGCCCCTGGAAATTCCAGGGGCCTAAACAGTGGAAAATAATAGTGCCGCTCTTGGTGTGTAAGGGATGTAACAGTCTGGAGAGGGACACTGCAGAACTTCCACCTTGAAAGGTGAAGCTCCTGCAAAATAAATCCTCAGTCAAGGATCAGAATCCCACCAGCAGTGTGATTTTACCATCTCTTAATGCAAAAATTTTCACGGGTACTAAATTTCCTTTTTTTTTTTCTTTTGGTCTAGTAGAATGAAAAAAAGCACAAGAACAGCTGACCCAGCATTTTTTCAGTTGAGTGATGTGGAAAGGAAACATTTAGTTTTGTTTTTAACTTGATTTGGTGGTTAACACTCTAAAATACCTAGTCAGCTGTAAATCTGGAAATATTTCTATGGATAACAGTCTATTTCCATCACCTTACCATTGTGCTATTTTGGGATGAAAATGAACTACATTTTACAATACACACATGAAAAAATGATTCCTAAAATTCCTCCATAAGAATTATGACTAGATAAGAAAACCACAGCAATCTGCTTCCCTGCCTCATACACAAGACCTGTCTGCTGGTGAGATTGCAAAATATTCCATAAACTGAACTGACAGAATTAGCTTGGGCATTTTAATTTTCCCATGATGACAATTGCATTACTTTTCTACCATGCTCTAGGTTTCTTGCACTGTATCTTTATTAGGCACAGTCTCTAGAGAACCATGATACAGCACTTTTGCTTCTGCACACTAGTTGTTCCATTATGTGCCAGGTTCCATATGGAAGTCCTGGTTTTGATTTATTAACTAGATTCAAGAGCAGGCCATTACTCATGATTCAAGAGGAAACAGAAAGGATTTCACATAATCTGTGTATGCATAATGCATCCCAATGAACAACTTGAAAGGACTGTAACTCATTTCAGCACTCTGCTTTGAAAGATGCTGAGTATTGAGAGNNCTGAGTATTGAGAGCCCTGACAGCACTGCTGAAAATGGCAGCAAGACTTCTGTGGCATGCTGATGATAAATGGGCATGTTTTCCTCCCTTGGGATTTTCTCTCATGGTAGCCTGCAGATCAAAAACTCCTTGAAGTCATGTGTCTTTGTTTAATCTGCCCTCTTTTCCAGGGTTGTTTTGCTCAGAAAGCACTAGAACAATTTGTCTTAAGACCCGCTATTTTCCACAGGTGGTGAGAATCATCAGTCAGATATCTTAACCGTGCCCAATCCCAGAGCTTGGGATGGTCCTTCCCAAGACACTTCTAGCTCACAGTGAGTACCTTTGCCAAACTATTGCTGCCTCAGTGACCATCAGCTGCACGCTGGAAGGAATGAAAACAGAAACCACTATGCTCTGTTCTACAGCTCTGATTTCCCAGACAAATATCAAAGCTTGCTGAGAAACAGTGAGCCAAGAATTTTCCAAGATAAAATGCAAAAAAAATTACTATCTAATTGTACAAAGACAAAACTTAAAAAAAATATAGATCAGTACACAATGATTCATCCATCTGAAATGGGTCTCTTTATAAGATTTGTCTAATTAACTGTGCTGATTCCAGGGCAGTACACGCCAGACAGGCCTACACTAACATTTCAGAAGATCAGAAACTTTGGAAATTATTTCCCTGCACCCATGCTTTACTGTTGGTTATGCAGCAGAAGACACCACAAGCCCCACTGTGTGATGAACATGCACTTCTCCTATCCTTTAGAAACCACATGAAAATATAAAAGAGATCTGTTTGTTAAGGACAGAACTTTCTTCCACTGGACAACATACAGCCCACGAAAATGGGTGGCACAGTCAACTATGTGAGGTACACTATGTTATCATAAATGGCAAATTTGAATTCCTGGCATCTAATAAGGTTAGGTTTGGGTTAAATTTTCTTCTGTTCCTGTAATGCGGTGTCATAGGTGATAGTTTAATTGCATGTTACTTGATTGATGCTGAGTGAGAACACCTATTAGAGGAATTCAGGTCCACAATAATATGTTGCTAGACTCCAATGTAGTTATGATTTCCTTTCATCTCACTGCTGAGGAAACGGATATCTATAAGTTCACCTGAATTCATGTCTATAAACTCATTGAATGCAGTCTGTTATACATAGGAACCAACTAGGTAAACTCAGCTATTGGCAGGTATTAATGGCATGACACAGGAGTAGCAATCCTTGGGCAGTTTTCCATCCCTCATATTGGAAGAAAAGTTTATGTTTGATACATTGTCCAAGTGCAAAATAACATAAAAGTTTAGCAAAACAATTTTTTGGTATCAAAGTGGAAGTTCTGTTGACTTAGCATGATGTATTACTGATGACATCAGTTGTGATATGTACAGAATCCTTATTTCAGACAGGAACAACAGAATGCACATTATGGCAGTGGGACAAAAAAGATCTTTTCTGACCTGAACAATTATTCCATGTCCAAAAATATTTGTCTAAAATTACCATTAAAAGTTAGAACATGAAGAAATTATTTTTAAGCAGAAATTATAGTGAAGTAGGCTTGCCCAAGTGAAGAAAAACTAATTCTGAACATTTCCCTTCATGTGACTCTTTATTAATTTTTGTTATAAATCCATTTTGTGGTATTGATAACATTTTTAAATGGGAAAAAAAGCACATTTCATTTTTATTCTGAGGAAGACATTTCAACAATTTCAAATTCTGATTGCTATTTGTAAATAGAAAATGTACTAAAATCAACTCTTTCTTATGAAATTTTTTGCTTCAGTGAGTTAAGTATGATGTCTGAATAACTAAAATCAGTGACAGAACCCTTTGGGCATTAGTCCTTGGGCTTTGTGAGAGCTAGACCCCAGTGGCACAGTGGACACGAACAGCTCCTAGGCAAGAGGATATTCGGCTCTTTACATGTAGGAACAATGTCCCACGTCAGGGAGTGGGGACACTGAATAACCATCATGAGAAGAAACAACTTTCTCATGATAAATTACTCTTCTTGTCACATACATGTTGTAACTACAGCCCTTGGGAAATCAGCACAACTGGCAGAGGCACAGCGCTAAGCAGGGCCTGCAGGGCTTGCCAGGGTGTTGCCAGTGCCAGCAGCTCTGTGCTCTGAAACAGCAATGGGAGCTCCAGGGCTGCTCCAGTCCTGCCCTGCCAAGTGCTGCAGCGGGAGCTAAAAGTGTCAGTGCTTCTTTTTGTGAATTTATTGCCTTCCCTTTTGCTCTGCTGAACAGATCCCTCCATGCATGGAAAGTCATCTCCCTGTGTCTCCCCTACCACATCCCAGGGTCTCCAGTCGGTCTGAATACACCACAAAAGTGATGACAGGGTGGTCTCCATGTCACCCCACACGCACAAACTTACCTCATTGATAACCTCGGGTTCTGGTGATCTGAGTTAGACAGTACTTCTTACGAATTGAAAATAAAAGGAGGAGGTAAGATCAAAACAGTTTACACTTTCTATCTGGTCATATGTCTGTCTGAAGTTAAGCTAGGAAGTTATGCTGAGTTCAGCTCCAGCCTCTAAAAATACCATGCATTTTAATATATTTTGCCTTTGGTCTTTTTCCAACCCTGCAACATCCAGCCCAAGCTAGACAGCAGATCACAGCAGATAAAAAGAAATGGCTGGGGATTTTTCCTGCTTCTTGTCATTTCTGTGTCTGGACACTGAAAAACAGGCATATTTGCAAGTGGACATGTGCTTCTGTTCTGAAGGAGGCACATGTTTCTGCAGGAACTTTCTTTTTTCCGCCTTCCTTTCCAGAATAAGAATTAGAAAACTCAGATCCCAGCTTTAAAATTAAAACAAAACAGATGTGCTTTTTTCTTCTATGCTTTCCCATGTGACTCCTCCAGGATGTTCTCATGTAAGCTGAATATCAGGAAAAGATTCTTCACCTAGAGTGTGGCTGGGCACTGGAACAGGTTCCCCATGGAGGTGGTCATGGCACCAAGCCTGACAGAGCTCAAGAAGTATTTGGACAATGCTGTCAGGCACATGATGTAATTCTTGGGGTTGTCCTGTTCCAGGCCAGGAGCTGGACTTTGATGATCATTGTGGGTCCCTTCCAAATCAGGATGTTCTATGACTTTCTGATTCTGTGAAACAGAGCACTTTGGAAAATACGATGCAGCTCCTCTTCCTTCGCCTCTTTTGTGCGTGATTGGACCCAATTCTCATTCTTCAAACTCAGCCTTCATGAGACAGGGACTGCTTGGCCTCTATTCCTGCTTCCGTATTCTCTGCATGTTTCATTCTAATTGATACATGATTTTGTTAAGAGTTCTTTATTCTCACAGGCTGAAAATAAAGAAGAATTTAGAAACATAGGATGAAAAAATACCAATAAACTAGGGATGGGAATGTTTGGGGGATTTCTTTTTTGGGTGCAAAAATAAAAAGTCATGTGAAAATATTGCATTCCCCCCCAAAAGAGAGAAAAATCGCAAAAACTTTTCCATTTGTTCTCAAGAGCATCACCTTTGTGCATGAGTTACCTGCCTCCCTGTTTACAGCAATGATTACCATTTTCTTCCTCAAAATCATCATACATCTGGCCTTCTGCATGACACAGGGGATCCACAACTTTCCATAATTCTCACTTTCCTTTGCCAGGCTTTGAGTGATGTGTTTTCAATCTAAAGTGGGGATTGCATCAGCCTGCTCCTGGCGGTACATGTTGTTACGATCTGGTTTAAACCCAGAAGAGCAAAGAAAATTTATTCTCTGTGTATAAAACTGAAAGAATCTTGAAGGTTTAAAATATACCCAAAAAATATGATTAAAACAAACAAGGTTAGATGTTGGTGCCAAAAAAATTGATGTATTTTATTTAATAGTAAAAGAGGCAAAGAGAAAGAAAGAGAAAAGAAAGAATGAAAGAAATAGAGAAAGAGGTGTGCTTGGGGGTGGGGGGACAGGGAGAGAGTGACAGGGGTTAGGTGGAAGCATATCACCCTTCTGGGGGTCCCAATGACGTCTCGTTGCTCCCTTCCATCTGGTCTTCTTGGTGGTGAGGGTCCCCCGCTGCCGCTGCCACACCAAAAAGTAGAGAATCCAGTGGATTGATATCCGCTTGGGCCAGGTGGGAACGCCCAGGTGCCTCCCTTGCAGGGGGCTAGTTTGACACTGTCCCTTGCAGCACTGAGGGTCTGTTGCATCGTCTGCAGTGCTCTGGTGCAGAGCTCTGGTGGGGATCTCTGGGGGGGGCCTTTGATGGGCCTTGACACCCCCTTCTGCTGTGGATGAGCTCTCCCCAGGTGAAGGAGCCCCACAGCTGAGCTCGGCTGCACAGCGGAGGATGGGCGGTCACTGCGCCTCTCACCAGAGGCTTTTTCGCTACACACCCAAAACCTCTCTTCTCCCAGCCCTCGGTGCGAGGGTCTGTGTGAAGCCTGGCAGCTGATAGCCCTCGGGCTGCGGTCTCTGCTCCGAGGGTGTTAGGCTTGGTCCCTCTGTGAATGTACTCTTCTCTCCCCAGACCTGAGTTTGCTGTATCTTATCTCCATCAGCGAGCAGTTCAGGGCCCCAGCCAGGAGGCCTGTTCAGGGTGTGGTGGTCTTCTCTGCAGCTTTTGTAATACAGTTTTGCTATAATAGGCAAAAGTCTTTCATGATAATGTTTAAATCATAAACTATAGTATTTCAGTCTCCAACACATGTGCCCTGTGTTAATGCTTGTGAGCATCTGCTCTGAAACAGATTGAGAAAAAGAAAACAAAATCCTATTAATGATTGTAATCTGTGTAATATGTGCCCTTTAAAATGGTTTTGGAGCTGAAAGTTCTATAGCATTTCAGGCAAATAACAGGATCATCAATAAAGGGATAAAGAAGAGGAAGGGGAAGCAGAAGGGGAAGGAAGGGGAATAGAGAAGGGTAGTGAAATAACAAGCTTATTTTAATCATGGTGGTGTTACTGAAGTGAATTTCCTTGTGGTTTTCTTCTTGTTTGTGCACAGCTGCATGGAAAGAAAAGGCAGCAGAAGTACGTGCTAGCTAGGGCCCATTTTTATTGCCAACAATAAAGGTAACTCTGGCCTGGGAGCATGAGAAGGACTCCGTGTTATAATTCTGTATTACAACTACTTACCTCTTTGTTTTTACGATTTGCAGAGCCTACTGGCTTTGGCCATGGTATCACCTGTTACCAAGCACATGCCCCCAGCTGTGCAAGCACAACTAATGCCTGTTTATTATCTGAGTCTACATGACTTGTTTGCAACTTTCTTTTAGAACTCTCTTCATAAGTCTTTCCTTACTCGTAGGTTATGAAAACACCATTCTAATTCCAGCAGAAGTGGAGAAAAACATTGTTCTTAGTATCTAGTAGAGGCTAAATCAGTATTTGCAGAGTGAACATGCTATGACTGCAAGGCAGCTGGGACGAGATATAAAGCCAAGATCTGACCATAGTAAAAAAAAGAAAAGTTTAAGTAAAAGGGAGGAGAAAAGGGAACAGAAAAGGCAAAGGAAGCAATAGAAAGTTAAGGAAGACGGCAAAGGTAATTGTCCTTCTTTTAGCTGGGACAGACTTTACTTTCTTCTTAGTACTGGCAGAGTGCAGTGGTGTTGGATTTAGTATCTGAATAATGTTGGTAACACTCGTGTGTTTTGACTGTTGCGAAGTAGTGCTCACCCTAAATCAAGGACTTTTCGGTTTCTCATGATCTGCTAATGAGGAGCTGCACAAAAAGCTGGGAATGAGCATAGCTGGGTCAGCTGATGTGAATTGGCCAAGGAGCTGTTTCATACCACAGAACTTCCTGCCCCAGTATATAAACTGGGGGGACTTACCAAAAGAGAGATGGTTGTGGTTTGGGGATGGGCACTGCTCAGCAGATAGTGAACAACTGTATTATGCATCACTTGCTTCTCTTGGTGTCTGTTACTTTCTTTCCCTCCTCTTATTATTGCTATTATTGTTGTTGTTATTATTATTATTACTGGCATTATTAGTATTATTAGTTAATTATTATTATTATTGCTCTTATATTTTATTTCTATTCTTACATTGTTCTTATCTCAACCCATGTGGTTTATTTTTTCTTTCTAGCTCTCCTCCTCACCAGATGGGTGAATCTGGGGAGGAGAAAGTGAATGAGCAACTGCATGATACTTGGCTGCTAGTTGGGGATAAACCATGCCAGTCCTTTTTGGCATCTAACATGGGGTTTGAAGAGTCGAGGTAATAACAGATCTGACCACAGTATGTTAAAACAAATTTGTTGTAAGTTTAATAGGCGCTGGTCATCATTTTATTTCATTTGCTCTCAGTGGTTCTGTGTGTGTACTCAGACACTCATTATGTAATACCATTCTTGCTGTATGTGTTCTATGCTGTGATGTTTATTCTCCGTAGAGCTTAGACTAAGGCTGTAATTCTTGTGGTTTTTGCAGTACTGGCTTATTATATGGAGGCCCAGATGCCTCCTCAGCAATGTCACTGACGACACAAAGCTGGGAGGAGTGGCTGATACCCCAGAGGGCTGTGCAGCCCTTCAGAAGGACCTCGACAGGCTGGAGGGATGGGCAGAGAGGAACCCTCTGAAATTCAGCAAAGGCAAATGCAGGTCCTGCACCTAGGGAGGAACAACCTGAGGCACCAGAACAGGCTGGGGGAAAACTGCTGAAAAGCAGCTCTGTGGAGAAGGAGTTGGGGGTTCTGGTGGACAACAAGCTCTCCATGAGCCAGCCAGCTGGCTACATCTTCTGGCCAAGCAAGCCTGTGGTACCCTGGGCTGTATTCAGAAGAGCACTGCCAGCAGGTCGAGGGAGGTGATCCTGCCCCTCTACTCAGCCCTGGTGAGGTCTTACTTGGAACGCTGTGTCCAGTTCTGGGCTCTTCCTCAGTAAGAGAGACATGGAGCTCCTGGAGCATGCCCAGCAGAGAACTATGAAGGTGATGAAGGGACTGGAGCATCTCTCTTATGAGGAAAGGCTGAGAGAGTTGGGCATGTTCAGCCTCAAAAAGAAGTGACAGAGAGGGGACCTCATCAATGTCTATGAGCATCTGAAGGGAAAGTGTCGAGAGGATGGATCCAGGCTCTGCTCGGTAGTACCAAGAGATAGGACAAAAGGCAACAGGCAGAAACTGATGTACTGGAAGTTCCACCTCAGCATGAGGGAGAGTTTCTGTTCTGTGCAGGTGACTGCACACTGGAACATATTGCCCAGAGAGGTTGTGGAATTTCCTTCACTGGAGATACTTAAGAGCCATCTGGACACATTCCTGTGGCATGTGCTCTAGAATGGTCCTACATGAGGAGGGAGGTTGGCCCAGATGATCACACGGGTGGTCCCTTCCAACACGTACTCATTCCGTGATTCTGTGATAGGGCAGAATCACGGGTAGTGAACTTAAGGTGGTCTGTGGACGGCATCGCCATCCCCGTCTTACTTTGGGAGCCATCTAGTGGGAATTAGCCACAATTACACCTTTTAAATCTACCTCTGGGAGCCAATTTACAGGACAAATCCCTTCCAACACCTACCCCTCCCTCCCTTCCTGCCTTCCTGCCTGCCCCTCCTGCCTTCTTCCTGCCTTCCTTCCCTGCCTTCCTTCCCACCTGCCTTCCTGCCTTCTTGCCTGCCTTCCTGCCTGCCTGCCTCCGTCCCTCCTTACCTCTGTAAGCCCTCTAGGCTGACTGCAGAAGTACTTAAGAATTTTAAAGATTTTTGAGTGTCCTTTGGATTACCCTTGAAACATGCCTGGCCCTTTTTACTGGGAATCAGCATGGGCTTCTGTATGGTTGAGATCTTGTTTAGGATTGAGCAATGATTGCTGGTTACCTCAATCCGTGGGCAAACTCAGCTTGAAAGAAAAGGAGAGGGACTGCAATTACACAAATTCTGGTGACAAGCATTTTGGCTACTTCAGTCCCTGTGATAAGCACTGCAGCCACTCAATCTCTAGCATCAGGCACTGTGGCCACTTCTGTCCCTGCAACATGCACTGCATTTACTCAGAGGCCTCTTAAACATCAGCTAATTCAATCCCTGCAATAAGCAATGCAGCTACTCAGATTCTGGTGACAGGCATTGGGGCTACTCAAATCCCAGTGGCAAATAACCCATACTTCAATGACAGGAAACACAGATGAACCAGAAACTATTTATTACANAAGTGCTTAACTGGAAGAAGTCAGCAGTAAACTGAAGGGAATAAAAATTGACCTTTCTTGACAAACTGTCTGAGTTTTCATGGCTTTCTCATGTCTTCATGCTGTGAGTAATGTAAGGAATGCCGCAGGCAGAGTGTCTGCAAACTCAGATATTAAAAATAAAAACTTTATATAAGCCAGTTGCATTTTCCTCTGTCCACTTTTAATTTGCTCATTCCCTCTCTCTCTTTTTTTTTTCTTTTTTTCTTTTTTTTTTTTAAGTTTTGCCTTAACATCCATTATTTTAAGAGTTTTAAAAACAGAGATTGTCTGGCAGATGACCAAGCAGTGTGTTCCTGTGAGGAAGAGAACTGAAGTTAATTGAAAAGTCATCTTAGGATAAATTGTCTTTGACTGCAGGGTCTCCATTCAGCCCTTTCAGGAGATGGAGAAGTTGGAGCCATTCTTAGCACATTTTCCCCTGGACTTGGTAAATTACAATTGACTGGCCAAGGAAACTCTGGGAAATTTTGTGCTGTAGATTCCTTATAGTTTAGGTAGGCTTGTAAAGTTAGACAGAAAGGCCAGATTGGACAAGAAAGTTGCATTGTTTAGAATGGTAAATAATTGTAGTCTAGTTATAAATAAGTACTTTCAGAATGGCTTTTGGCAAAAGAAAATTCTTGCTTTCACTGCATATGCTGAACTGTAATAAAATGTCTTGCTAACCAAAGTTGCATCCACATTAGGCTATCCTATGTGGCACAGCCTTTCCTGAGGCATTTGGCTTTTGGAGTTGGTGGCATTTCTGCTCTCACACCTACATTTTCCTTTGCTAGTCCCACATATGATCCTGGCCAGCAAAGACAGTGTGTGGAATTTGATGACAACATGTAGGTCAAAGTTTGAGAAGTCCTTTTGAAGGAGTATCACCATCAGAACAAGCAGGAAAGAAACAACTTTGTCCAAACATTGTCCACTCATTTGCCAGTGTGAGCAAGAAGCCAGCCAGATCTCCATCTCCTCAACAAACTTGGTCAGGGTTCCTGTAGGGTGACACCAGGAGAAGGTTTTTGCCACCACTTGAAGATTTCTGCAGGGTTATAGAATTATTTAGGTTGGAAAGGATCTTTAAGATCATTGAGTCTGACCAAAGACTGCCATGTCCACAGCTACACCATGTCCCAAAATGTTGCATCTTCGTATCTTTTAAATATCTCTAGGGATGGTGACTCCACCACTCCCTTGGGCAGCCTGGTCCGATGGCTGGCAACTCTTTCATTGAATAAATTGTTCAAAATTCCCAACCTAAACCTCCGTGGGTGCACCAGAAGGCTGTTTACTCTTGTCCTCTTGCTTGTTTACCTGGCAGAAGAGACTTACCCCACTTGGCTACATCCTCCTTTCATGCAAGCAAAGAGAGCAATAAAGTCTGGCACTGGAGACCATAGGTTTGTGGGTTTTTATGTGTTTTACTCCTCCTTTTCATGTTTTCAATATGTGGTTTGAGGTAAGAAATTATTTACCTGTCTCTCCCAGCTCATAGGGCACCTACTGTGACCATGCTCCTGCCCACCCACACTGCCAACCTGTATTGGTTTAACACAGCCTGATTTTAGTGAGTGGGAGAAAGGATGCTTGAAACTTCTATGTCCGGCACAGATCCAATTGCTGAGGGCTCTGACGATGGGCAGGTTACTAGCCCAATTAGAGAAGTTGATAATGCCTCTGTGATGACATATGTAAGAAAGGAAAAGCTGCGGGAAGCCCTCTTTCTTCTCTTGAGGGGTGGTGAGGCAGCTGCCGGGGTCCATCTCGGCAGAGGCCAATGGCGCCTGCGTGGCTGGGGCCCTCCCGAGGCCAGGCCCGTGCAGCCAGGGCCCCCCTGAGGCCAGAGCTGCCCATGTGGCACTGACAAGGCATGGCTGGGGCCAGCCATGCAGTGCTGGTGGGGACCACAGGGCCAACAGAGAGAGACACGGCGAGCAATTTCCTGATGC
>WEIT01019479.1:33925-60318 GCA_013389985.1 Dryoscopus gambensis | reverse complement strand
AGCTTCTACACAGAAGATCAGGAGGGTCCCAAGAACTCAGAGGGACAGTGAAGAATGATTAACAACTTCAAAATCAGAGCAATTTTCCCTTTTACAAGGGTGGGAGAGAAGACCAGTAAAGGCCAAACAGCCAAAACGCATTTGCAACTGTCCTGTAGCTCTCCAGCTGTAACCTTCTGCCTCTCTCTTGGAAGAAGTGAAATACCTTAAATCCTATACTTATGGGATGCATGGAATCCTACATGCATTCCAGACCGCTAGGACACACAGTCCTGTGCATCAGTGAGACTAGCAAATGACTTTTCTACCAAACGAAGGCTGGAAACATGAATCCACTGCAAACATGAATAATATGATGACAGGATCAAGAAGTTGTTCCATGCTGCCACTCTCCAGAAATTTACATAAAAGTGGGCTCTCTACAACATCACCTGCCCAATCTGAGTTCAGCTCTAAACGTTCTACTACCGAGAGAATAATTTCTGGTATTAAGCTCCTATGGCAGGGTGTTTTGTATCACTGTATGTTTGTATCACTGCAAGTCTGAAAGTTGATTAATCAACCTTCTCAGATTTGCCTTAGGGAAACAATTGTTCTCTCTCATTATTTATTGATTTTTTTATTTTTTGATTTTTATGTTTCATTACAGCCAAGACCTAGATTTTGAACCCAGTCCCTAAACAAAACAACATACCTTCTCTTTTGGAAGGTGAAAAGTAAAGATACCTTTCAGCTGAAACACAGTAAGATCTACCTTCACCTTAGCGACCCGTCCCTCAGTTCTGCACTTTATTTGCACAGCAGGATCAAATCAGGCTAACGGGCCGCACTAGGCTCGCTACCAACCTTATCTTCTGTTAGTAATCCCACATATCTTTAAGAGGCAGAAACAACTTTGGAGAGTGTAATTGTAACCAGCCCATGAGCTTAAGTGAGTGGGCTCTGGCATGGGCCTTTCAGTTCANATGGGCCTTTCAGTTCATTGCACATCCACCTGTGAGGTACAGAGAAACACCTCTTTTTCTCAACTCCACGGAGTTCTAAGTGAATTTCAACAGAGATGCAACTGCACAGGAAGCAGCTGTCTTCCCCTCAGTGAGTGGTAGGGCTGCAAATAAACATCTTATATGCTGCTCCTACTTATTTAACCTAGCAGTTCTCATTATGTTTTCAAGAAAAAATAATACAACTGGATTAAGAAAAAAAAAAAAACAAAGGCTGTGAAGGTTTTTTTCCCCTCACACAAATACGTATGAAGGCCTTGGATGTTCCCATAATTTTCTGGCCTTGTCTTTAAAGACGATTAATATGGTTAAATACTTGGGAATTAGGTTTCAATTACCAGAATCCCCCAGAGGTNCAGATTTGCCTTAGGGAAACAATTGTTCTCTCTCATTATTTATTGATTTTTTTATTTTTTGATTTTTATGTTTCATTACAGCCAAGACCTAGATTTTGAACCCAGTCCCTAAACAAAACAACATACCTTCTCTTTTGGAAGGTGAAAAGTAAAGATACCTTTCAGCTGAAACACAGTAAGATCTACCTTCACATTAGCGACCCGTCCCTCAGTTCTGCACTTTATTTGCACAGCAGGATCAAATCAGGCTAACGGGCCGCACTAGGCTCGCTACCAACCTTATCTTCTGTTAGTAATCCCACATATCTTTAAGAGGCAGAAACAACTTTGGAGAGTGTAATTGTAACCAGCCCATGAGCTTAAGTGAGTGGGCTCTGGCATGGGCCTTTCAGTTCATTGCACATCCACCTGTGAGGTACAGAGAAACACCTCTTTTTCTCAACTCCACGGAGTTCTAAGTGAATTTCAACAGAGATGCAACTGCACAGGAAGCAGCTGTCTTCCCCTCAGTGAGTGGTAGGGCTGCAAATAAACATCTTATATGCTGCTCCTACTTATTTAACCTAGCAGTTCTCATTATGTTTTCAAGAAAAAATAATACAACTGGATTAAGAAAAAAAAAAAAGCAAAGGCTGTGAAGGTTTTTTTCCCCTCACACAAATACGTATGAAGTCCTTGGATGTTCCCATAATTTTCTGGCCTTGTCTTTAAAGACGATTAATATGGTTAAATACTTGGGAATTAGGTTTCAATTACCAGAATCCCCCAGAGGTGTTTTTGCTTTTTCTTCTTCATTATGCAAAGAACATGAAGAAAGATCAGGTTTTTTATGAGCCCACCCACAAAGGCATCAAATATGCTGACTCTTAATAACAAATTTGGAAAGGAGAATCTAGTCTTGGTGAATGCATTTTAACGTTAAAAAAAAAATTAAAAAGAAAACCATGAAAGAGGTCTTTTCACTCTGATAGAACAACCACAGGACAGGAATGAAAATAATGTGACTTCCCAGTATCCCCAAAACATCACTCCATAATTTCATCACCTACAAGGGTGCAGGGCAGGTCTAACTCTTGCTGCTGCCCTCTTCCTTGAAAAAATGTTGTATAAAAAAGAAATTTGGCAGCTTCACTTTCATCCTGTTCTCCAGGCAGAAACAGCACCAGCCATCACTCACTACACTTCCCTGGTGTTGAAAACACTGAGCTGGGTACCAGAACAATAATGCAAAAATCAACAGGTGTAGACCCATAAGAGGCAGTTAATGCAATTATTAATAAATACAGACATTTAGTGAAACCATCCACTTACTTTGTTTACGCTGTAGAAATTTTAGGCCTCCTCGGAAATCATCTTTCATCCTCTGGGAATGGAGTCTCATGGTTGGCTTCAAAGATGCTGGCACAAAGCACAGACTTTTTGTTTAATTGCCCTCTTTTGAAGTGGAATATTAAGTCAGGTTTGACTGAATATGAAAGGGAGAGGCCATACTGGAGTTGATGAGAATGAAGGACAGTGGTACAAACTGTATCTACCCCCTTCTCCTCAGCTCTAATTGTTTTAAGGGAAGCATACTTTCCCATTCAGACTCTGCAAATGCTCCAGCAAGAAAGGAAAAAAAAAATGTTTTGAATGGAAAAAGTACTATCCTTCCCTTGTAAAGTAAATTGTATTTAATTTCATTTTTTAACATACAACAATATCCAGAGACTGTGTATCTAAAGCTGTCAGTCTCAGAGGTACTGATGCTGGAATAGCTCCACTTGTCAGGAAATACCTGATACCAAGTTAGACTAAGGCTGCCTGATAAAAACCCCATTGGTAATGCCTAAGAATCAGGGTTTCTATGCAGCAGATGTGTGAAAATAAGAATAGACATATACTTCCATGGATACATGTAAGTAAACACATACAAAAATACACCACCAACCACACCTCTGTGGACACTAGGGGTTGGTTTGCCCCCAGGACTTAGGACTTTTCCAGCATGTTACAATTTAGTATTTGCATTTGTCAAAAAGAAACTGCCAAAGTGAATAGCTTGAACTGTTTTCGTTTGCTGATACAAACTGTTATGCAAACAAAAGGGAACAACTACTCAGAACCTATGGACACACAGCGAAGTGGTTTACTTTTGACAAAGAAAACTTTACAGGGGCAAGATAAATGGTCTCCTTCTCCTGCAAGAGCAAAATTTTCTACTCTTTTTAGTGGCATTCAGGGCATTGCTTACTCAAAGCTTCGAAAATTTAAATGAAACCACTGCATTGGCTTTATCCAGTTAAGTTAGTGATCAAAGATGCTACAAAGCAATAAACTTCTAGAGTGCAAGGAGGTGACTTGCTTAGTCATCCCTGTTGAGTGTCCTGAAACTCCTCAAAGACACTGGTGCTGGATTTTTATTCAGTATTTATAATATTGAAGTAATTCTTTTCCTTTCCCTTGTAAAGTCTTCACGTCAAGTTAGCTATAGCAGGCTGGGATCTGATGAGGCGAGGGGGCAAAACCCTGTCCTTTACTTTTGGCCCTGGGAAGAGCATGTCATTCCCATGCAGGAGATAAACTGTGGTCTTAAAACGGACGTGCAACCTGGATTTAGACTGTCGATAATGAGTCATTGCATGTAACACAGAGCAAAGCACAGAGGCCATGTGGATCCAAACCACTGTGTGCATGTAAGACAAACACTTTCTTGGGCAAATACAGAATTGCACACTCTTCCCTGCCATGGCAGACAGGGAATGCTCCAGGCAGGTGTAGATCCATACTGTACTGTAAATTATGGCCTGCTATAAATGAAAAATGCTGATTTGGGGATTGTTCACTTTGTTATAATTTTCCAAGAGTGATATCCTGCAGAGAACAGCCAAGTTAATACAATGTTTCCACTCAAAAATTGGCAACGTGAGCACAGCCAATGGGGTGTATTTAATGAGACTTTGCCTGCTGATAGAATGTTATTACAGAACGTGCAGGCTAAGGAGAGCCTCATATTTTCCATCCCGGATGAAATGTTAGCCTAGCAAAACCCAGGAACTAGCAATAGCTTTCTGGACTTGTAATACAGCGTATAGTTTTACTCTGTTTTAGACATGTTCTGTAAATCATAAGATCTTTCAGCCATCAGAAGCATACAGATGCCCTTTTGTCTGGTTTATTCTCAAAGGGAGAGGCTTGGGATCTGCCATGGATACGACTCATACCCGTTATTTTCACACTTGGCTCTGATGTGCCATACAAGGTTCATCTGCTCCATCTGAACCTGAGTAACTTACAGAGCTAATCACCTCCAACACAAGTATTTGCTCATCATTCCTGAATCTACTCAGTATTTTCTCCAAACTTCCTATTTTTGGCACAGGCAGTGAAGAATTTGCAGTGAAATGTGAAACTACAGTAATGTACAAAACAAAATCTGGGATTGAGCAACTGAACTGAAAAAAATCCAAAGTGTCAAAAAGCCCCCGCTGCTCTGCTCTGAGCATGGCACGGAGGTAACAGATGTGTGCAGCCCTGAAACCATCCTCTCTGCTTCTCTCCCTACCCTATGCCTACAGCGCTCAGCACTCCTTTTGCATCCATCAGCTTACATAAAGCTCACAAGCTGCTGAAGTCTGAAACTCATGGAAACATAACACGGGAAAAACTCCATTTCACGCTACATCTCCGTGATCAGCATCATGCACAGATGAAGTTTCAACTTCTGCATCCGTTGCCAGATGACAGATCAGTGTGTGAACACCGAGGGCTCGAAGGAAGAAGCCAAGTACCATAAGAGCCCCTTGGGCTGGGTGCGGGAGTTTGCACAAACACACACCAACAAAAGTTACAGGTCTCCCCCAGGGAACTTGGAGGAGAGCTGAACATGATGCAAGTTGTATGGAGTAAGTTTTGCCCTAATTTGTACAATATCATTTTGCAGTATATCTGTTTTACATCCAGTATTGTGCAGAGGAGGAAAGAAACCCCCCAAAACTGCCTGGAGATCACAGGCCAAGTGCTTGCTAGAAGCTACTAACAAACATGTGCGTGTGTGTCAGCATGTGCGTGTAACTCCACAGCTCTTTTCTCCACCCCCGTATACAGTGCTGGGAATCTGCTAATGCTTAAATGCTGGGGAAGGTCAAAGATTTATTGTAGAAAAGCCAACAGTAATTTTGCTGCCTCCCTAGAATACTGCAAACAGCCAAATTGCACTGCTAAAGTAGAAAAATGAAAGTTACACTTTAATTTCAGACTTTAAAGGAACTGTAGGTTTACTGGTGATAGAATCCACCACCCGAGAGTACAGACCCACCGTACATTTCCATAAACTGAGGGCAGCAAGTTATTCTTTCATAAGCAGAGCTCCTTCTACATAACGTGACAACAAACTTTCGAAAGGTAGAATTGGAATGTCAGAAACCTCCTTGCTTACAGGCCTGCCAAAAGCCCAAAATCCCTGCCTTTCACAAGGACTTCTCCAACTTTCCCTGTGCTCCTCCACAAGAAGAGGCACGCAAACACTTTGGCAAGAGGCAGAAAGATCTTGTGGAAACACTGTGGAAAGCACTGTGCTCAATCTGGAAGCAGGATTTCCTTTAACACCGTGAGGTATGAACCAAGAGAGGCTTGCTCTCTCCCCAAGTGCCCATTAGCTTCTGGTTACACACACACAGCTTTGGGGAACACCACGTGCAGCAGCCATGAAGTGTCCCAAAAAGCAGACATAAACAAAGCCTTCAATCTCTGGGCTGCAGGGTGGCATTTTGATAGATGTTATCTCACCCCCCCGGCTGGTCCCAGGCTCAGTCTTCACTTTTGGGAATACATTTTTCCATGGAAGAAAGCTGCTAGCAGGAAAGACTCTCTGTGCTCCGAAGTGGCTGCATATTGCAACACCCTCGTTTGGCAGAGAAGGCTGCAGTGTCCCTGCAGCTGTCCTGGGTAGCAGCCAGAGGCTCTCGCTGAAGGTGCTTCATCCCTTGTCCAAGTCTTTTACGAGTCCCAGGCTTGCACAAGAGGACTGATGCCAAGTTCAGTATGTTCTTGGTTTTACCAGCTGCCTTTTGAAATTAAATTAATCCAAATCATAATGGGATGAGAAACTATGAATAACAAGGTGCAAAAGCTTCACTTGATTTTGTTCAGGTTCCTCGATGTTTAGCTGGGGATGTTCACTCCACAGCCCAAGGCTTCAGTCAGCGCCAGTGGGTGACGCAGACTTCTCTCTGGTAGGAGAAGGAGCATTAAAGTGCCAATCCCATGTAACAAGCATGGAGCATCTAGCCTGTCCTATGTTAAACTAATCCTAAGTGACATAAAAAGTGAGCATCCCTATGTACTTCATCCCAAAGCTTTCAGCAGTTTGTTCCATTACCATACCTCAAACCATATATTTTTTCAATCAGTTTCATTTTAGACCTCTGTGAACTACTTTTTCATCCATTGCAGATACTCAGAAACCATGTACTTTGCGATTTTTGCTCTCTCCACCCTTAAGCACACTATGGAAAAACATGGGGCAACACTCAATGTCAGGGCTGCCGCGACTTTACTTCTCAGACCTCACCACAAGTAGACCCCCTGGCAACTTGGGCTCACAAATGAAAATTTTCTTTGCTTTGTAGGGCCCCAGGCCTGAGGGATCTTTTCTTGTATCATACAAATTTCTCATCCAACTGGCAACTTCTTGCCATGATGATCGCAAAAGCAGATTAACAAGCATTCACCAAATTTGAGAAGAAATCCTGAGGATGCTACACGAACCAGGTTTGGATGGCATGCGCCCGGTCTAAACAGCTCGATCTTAACCAGTGTGGGTAATGGAGTGAATAAACCAGGCCAGTAGTTGAAACGTTTCCTAAAAACCACTGAAAAGGAAAAAAAAATTAAATTGCTGGCCTCACACAGTACCATCAATATATGACAGAAAGCAAGCACTTGGTTTCAAAGGGGCCATTAAGCTTTAAACTATCCACTTAACACGAGCGCCAGTAGCAATACTGGTCAAGTCAATGTTTGTGCATGATTACGCTTCAAATTTAAATGTGAGGCTGTTGTACATAACAGGATCTGTGGAGACTTGTTTCTCTTTCTAATGGATTTAAATTGCCAATAAAATGGGGCCCAGGACAAAGATACAAAACAAGCTTGAAGAACAAACACGCATTTTCAAAACACCATGAAGTTATCAAGGGCATTTTGCGTTGCCTGTCCAATGCACATAATTTAAAAGAAAATATTCAATTAAAAATAAATAAAAATTATGGGGAAGGAGCACCTTTTGAATCAGATCATAGAATGGACAGCCATCACACGGTGCTCTTCTCCACTCTTCCCAGCTATAAGATGCTTTCCTTCCTATGAATCTTTGCCCAGAGGTGCATATCAGCCCAGAGAGTGCTCAGCCAACTGAAAACTTCCGGTGAGGGCTGGGCAAAGGAATACAGCCATTCCAGCCCAGGAGAAAATAAAGAAAACAGAGCATGACCAAGACTGGCATCATGTTCCTTGGCCAAGAAGAAGCATCCATCCCTCCTCTTCATGGCTCAGCCTGGCCAGTTGCAAGTATCCTTGTGATTCACTAGTTAAGTACAGAAGCTGTGCAGCTTCTTCTTCTTCTTCACCTCTTGCAGGCTTCCCAGATATTACAGGGCTAGTTTTAGCTTATAAAGGCCTTTTGTCTTCAGAGCTCATGTAAAATCTGCAAAGCAACTATTGTCCCAAGATTTGGCCAATGGATCAAACCCTCTATCAATGGAAATAAGTTATGAACTGCTTAGGCCTCTATGGTATCAAACGCTTTAAAAAACAAAAGTAAGAATGGAGATGTAATTATCCCACCTGTTATCCTGGCATGCTGCAGAAAGTAGTGTCCCTAAAACACCACCCAAAACCCAGCCAAGAAACAACAACGAAAAGCAAACACCCAAACCAGAATTCACTGTGCCATGTAGGTGCCTCATAAATATAGTCTTTAAGTCTTTACCCACAGTTGAATTTGGATTGCAGCAAAGAACCGCATTTGTATTCAGCCAAAGGATTACTGCTAATGCTGCAGAAAAACATAGTGCAGATTAATTCTCAATATTAATGAAAGCAGAATATCCTAAAGCTGTGAACTAATAAATATGCAGTCATGGCCAATGACAGTTTGCAGACAACATATAGTTCAAAGCTTTAAAAGTTTTTGTTTGATTTTTTTCCCCCTGTTTTGTTTTCTACTGGTCCACAACTTACAAACCCTGATAGACCTTGCAAGAAAACGCCATGGACAGATAAATTAATGGGACCTTAAGGAAGCAGTTATACAGTCCTCACCTAGAGATGTTTTAACAGCGTGAATCATGTCTAACCCAAACACAACCTCCCAGCTTATCAAGGAGGCTCAAACCCCTACAGATGCCAGGCCGGGGCCAAAGAGTAAAGGTGCAGAGCTGGGCCAGCATGCCAAGGCTGTGAGTGGTGCCAGGAGCCATGGGGCAGGCAGAGCCTTCCTCCCAGAATGCCTGGACAGCAGCTCGCACATGGCCATCACCCACCCAGCAGCAGTCCCAGCGCAGCGTTTGGCACTCGAGGGTGCCCACACACTCCTTGGAAAGTCAGAGGCAATTAATAGTGGGTACATTTCCCCAAACCAGTGGATTTTATGGCAGTTTCCAAACGTGCACACACAAACATTTTTTAAGACCCCAGCACTTACACACTGCTTTGGCTTCACCCAACCTTTGTTTTACAGCTAAGAAAATGAAGTGTGTTTAGTACACACACCTTGTATTGCAGCACATAATTCTCAATAACGCACAATTACTTGGGGTTGGGGGGGTGGGGCTTAGACCATATCAAATCTATACAATAGTGCCGACAATTATGAAACACAGATTCTGATTTTATAATCCTCTTTTGGCTATCTCATGGGAAATCCATTATTCTGATCCCTATACAGTCAAGTCAAATCCACCCAAACAAAACCAGAAAGAAAACTCTCCCCAGAATCCAGAGCTTGCTAAGGATTTGATACTTGAATTCAGGTAATTTTAGCTGCTTCTTGGTGTATCTTTTTCTTGGGCATATTTCTTCCAGCACTTATTCTGAGACGCTAAGCCAAAATCCCCTGCTTTATCTGCAACAGAATATGATGTCCATGCAAAATTCCTTACTGCAGTTACAGTGGCCTGAAATAAATACCCAAAACAACAAAAAGTAATTGGAAGACTATGGCATAGGATGTCTCTACCATGAATCATAAAGGACAAAACTTTTTTTTGTTTACCAGCAAGTCCTTTACACATGACAGCCTAGACTGGGAGCAAACCTGAAAGACTTGCATCCCTGCTTTTGAACATTGCTTTTCCTGGCTGTAGACCCAGGTCTGCTTTCAGACCTGAGCACAGTACCTCAGCATTTCAGCAGGGCTGCAGAAGATTTACCTAAGGGTAAAATGTGACCTTATGTTTCCATATCACAGTGCTGCAGATACCTGCACTGTCCCCTTTTCATGCCTGTGCATGTAAAATACTGTTAGCTTTAGATAACAGCTGCCCGTGCAGCCGCCTGCAGCACAGGTAAATGTTTGCTATTCCTTCCTATAAATGAAAATACATTAACAAACTTGCCTGGCTTTCAGAAGCCTCTGTTTAACTTAGTGCATAGCTAAAGCAAGCTCTCTCTCTTTAGCGTGTCATGTTGCATACAATCAGGAAACACAGCAAGGGAACGCCTGCATTTTAAACTAGGAGTGCTAAGCATTATAAATAAATCTGGTGCAATGAAATAGAGTCCGTGAAATAACTTTCTAAACCTTGGGAAGCTTTCTCTCCCTGACATCAGTCACTCACTTTCACTTTGTGCACAGGCTGAGTTATGGACAAAACGCCATTTTGAGGTATCAACCCCACCTACCACCACATTCTTTAGGCAAGGCCCTGAACTTCATGTACTGAAATAATGCCACTGCCTTTAATTTTAAAATTTAAAACAGACTGTCCTCTCAATGTCTCTGTGAGCAGACGAACAAATAAATGCCCTACCTGGTTAAACCACTATGAATGGGGAACCCAGTTCCTCTGCCCCTGGGAGCTCCTTTCAGATAAACAGTCATCAGACTTCTAAGCTTTTCTGCCTCTACATCTCCAAAAGCATTTTTAATATGCATCTCAAGCAGCTTGTTAAAAACCTGCTAGTGCTGGAAAGCATTCCCAACGTAACATCAAGTTTATCATCAGAAGTAAGTGATTAATTAGATATCAGGCAGACAGACTGGATTTTTGAAGGTGGATGTATATTTCTGAGTTAAATCACTGCCTGCGTTCAATTTTTGCTGTAGTACATTTAAAGCACTACATACAAATCACAAAATATATCATGAAAAATTCTGGTTTTGACTACAGACTGACTTCTCTTTGTTGTCTCAGGCAAATTATCATACATGTTACGCGTCTGAACACCTTCACTACAAACCTGTTCATTTAATATAGTACTGGGAACATGCATGAAATATCTTTTATGCACTGGACTCCCCTGGCATATTCGTACCAGAACTAAATTGAGTTTCTGAAGAAACTTCTTGAGGACCCTCTCGATCAGTTTTTCTTATCCTTTGGGCAGCACCACAAAGGTGCTATTTCCAGTCCCAGGATACAGTCACTATTGCTGCCTTTAACTCAGTGAACTTCCAAGTCCTTCTGACATTTGTTCAAACAAAACATACTGAGGCTGTAGGATGGTTATCAAGTACAAACCTGCTCCACCATCCTAAAGTAAGAGCAACAGTAAAGATAGTTACCGAGAGAGACTCCATGAGGAAGATCAGAACGGGGATTACAGAGAAGGAATATCATCTTAAGTGCTGTGGGTTATACCACAGTGAAGGTGTAAAAGGTAGAGATGCAGAAACCATCCAAAACTGATCTTTCAGTGTTTGTGCCTACCTGACCCAGGCTAGGAAGGGAAAGCTGCCTTGCAGCCCAGCATGGCTTTCGTGCAAACTTGTGGAATTTCAAAGACATTTTAATGACAACCTATAGCTACACCAGGGCTTGGGTTCAGCTCTGAACATTCAGCTGTGTAAGAAGCAGTGTCTTCTTACATTCCAGTGTCTTATAAAGAAAACTCAAATAGGTTTACACTGTTAGGTTCAGACTAGCTTAAAACCCTTCCTAGTCTTTCCTAGGTCTCTTGCTTTCCCTAAAAGAATTACATTTTATAGTACAGAAAATTTTATAATGTATCACTCTAACATTTAATAGACATCAAAACATCTTTATATGCACACCCCTCAACACAGATTCCTTGCTCTATCAAATGCAAGTGATACACAAATGTAATATGAAATCTTGTCCAAAATTCAAAACTATTCATAAATCAAAACTTCAGATACTTCCAGTTACTCACGACTTCCCTTTCAATCATTTTCAGTGGCTCATTGTAGAGAAATGCCAAGTATCTGCCCTCACCAGTCACGCCCTACAAAAGTGTCACCAGTGGAGCCTCTCAAAACCATCACTCCCTTTTACAATGTAACTTTTGTCACTTGTAAAACAAGACTCTTGAACCTGTACAAACTCTAGCCTTATGTAGAACTCAGCTGATTTCAAAGGGATTGCACATAGACTTGAAATAATGCATCTGTCAAAGAGCTTGCTGAATTAGATCTAGTGCTATTTATTTCCATTATCAACTTTTCTCAACTTCTGAACAAATTCATGCTCTCCTTCCACTGTAACATTCACCAACTGTTAGGCTCCTACTTTCACTTTAGTTACATGCACTTTAAAAATCTGTCTAATGTACTTTTATAAGTGCTTCATAGACGGGAGCTGCTTCGGTACCAGGTGGCATAGCAGTTGCTGTGGTAACGCAGTTTTTTTCTTAAATGATAAAGCAAGAGTGCCAGAGGCTTCTATATACTAAGAATTACATATTAACAGATCATCTCAGGCCTATACTAAATATTTCTCAGGAAGAGAGAGAGGTATATGCTACACACACACACACACACACACACACGCTTCTTTGCAAGAGCTTCCATGCAAAAACTTTGGCTTCAACACATCCAGTGTGTGAGTAAAATGCCACTCAACTCCATCCAGTTCATTCCAGGAAGTTTAGAGATATCTCATTTTTGCTAAACCATGAGACCACTGCTTTGGCTGGCAGAAAACAATGCTTGAAGCCACAGTGCTTCATACAGCCTAAAGAATTCACTCATATTAATCACATCCAAAAATGTATCTAGAAACAATCTTTTGAGAAAAGAAAGTGGAAGGACAATTACCAGAATATGTAGTTATTAGACTTACTTGCCTTACCCAGGCAAAAGACTTATTTCAAGTTACAACACTGATACCATAAAATCTTGGGATGCGATTATCATCTTACCTTCTGTTTTGGGAGAATTACTTTTCGGCATAGTGTTCATATAATACAGTGTGGTATTCCATATCAGATTTTCCCTTTAAACTAGATGAGAAGAGTTTTCTTAGGCAAATAAAGTAATAAAAAACCTGAACCTGCAGTAGCAGGCAAAATATCCACAGACTTCAAAGGGATATGATGCCTATGGTTTGCTGGATTGAGCCTGAAGAGAAAATGCCATGTCCCTGCTGCAGTGCTACTGTAACTAAGAAGCAAGAGTTCCAGATTTTCTTCTCTCTCCTCCAGCTCTCCATAATTTTACCTTTTCCATAAGCTTCCATGCATGTAGCTGCCATGCTTTTTTTCATGTTTTTCAAAGTTGCATATTCTGAAGCTGGGGAGCCAAATCATTTTGAGGCCCTCCTTGAATTCCACTTCACCACCCACTGTCAAAAACATCAGGAAGGTAGAGATGAAGCAAGCAATTTTATCGACGGGCCATTCAAGATCATTAACTTAGGAATTATATTTTCCTGGGGTAAAACACTCCTGAGGCTGTATAGGTAGGGACAGGAGAATATATTTCCCCAAGATACCTTCCTACCTCTACCATCACCCCCTAAAGAAAATAAAGCAAATAAATATGGGCAAGCAGTAACTCTAGGAGGACAGACTTCACGACTATTTAGCACATTTCTGTACCCCTCCTTCCCAGAGTATAAAAATGAAACTCCACCTAGAAGCAGGTAAACCAGCTCCTCCTTTCTATCCTGTGCTGCAGAGGTGGAAAGTCCATGTTCAACTCTTCATTACGCTTTGCATTATCAATGCATCTGCATTGGATATGTTGAATATCACCAATGAAACATCAGAGCTGGAGCAATTCACTGCTTGACTAAACTAATGACATATTTTCCTGCTCTCCTCACTGCATTATCAGTGCAGTATTAACAGCTGTGTTGCTTAATGCACTGTTAAATACCCTGTGCTATTTATTTTCTTGCAAAAGAACTTCCTTCTCTTCCCACTTTGGATTAAAGCCCATTTTGCATCACACTGTGGCCAATAATTTATCTAACCAATCATNAACTCCTAACAACAAAGCTAACAACAGGGTAGAAATATAGTAAACTTAAACTATTTTTTAATTTTCATACAAACCCTGCACTGATAAAGCCTGTTTCTGCTGACCTAGTGAGCACCTGGCAGAGGTAATGAAAAAGTGCTTGTCCTCTACACACAGGAACCTCAGGTGTAAACCCACCTCAGCCCAAGCCAGGGAAGGGATTTCTAGGCGGCTACAGCAATTGTGGACCTGAGTCATTAATTTTTAGCTGACAGTATTTTTTATTATTTATTATTAGAGTTATTACATCTTCAGAGTGAAAGTCTTATTTCATGAAATTACATAAACACAATTGATGGCAGCAATTTATTCCAGGACCTGAAGACATTCACTGGCAATCTAACAATGGATGGGATCATTGTTGACAATTTTACAAAAGCTTTTATCAGAGTTTATGGGCCATTAAGTCAAACAGTGCGATTACCAGTACGATATCATCTCTCTCGGTAGTACAGTGTTGGCCCACAACAATCCGTTTTCTAATTCTCTCTATTATAATCAGTCTGTTTACTCAGAAGTCATATGTTTGCTATTTCTGAAATGATCCAAGTCTTTGAAACTGTAGTTTAGTCCACAGACAGGATCCCATAGGTACCATACTAAACCAGGATAAAACAGCCCTTCTTTCAATTTCCAGCAACCAATTCAGATTTTCTCCTAATAAGTTGAAATATAAAATATAGATGGTTAGCTAAGTATACCTGTAATAAATTACACGATACAGGCAATACAATAAAAGAGGTAATATTTCTCTCCAGAACATCAAAGGATTCAGTTCTTGACCCAAGTTTGTCATTGACACCCTTTCATGCCCTATGCTGTCAGGAATTAATTTGGCTTGTAGTAACTAATGACCAGACAGAAAAGAAATAGAGAAGGTGTTAATTAGCTATTTTTACTCTTAATTCACTGAATAACAAGTGCTCATTGATGCAAATCAGACTGCTGCTGTTCAAATCAAGATGACCCTCATTTAGAAAGAGGGTCTGTTCTTCCTTTTTTGCACGTGCTAAGTCTTACATGTGTCAGCGAGAATTATCCACACATACTGATGGGAGCATCTTACACACTGCTGAACACAAACTTCCTTGGTGCTGCATTAGTTCACCTACCATAGACAACTGTGATAAACTGATGCTGCCTAGGGGATCTGCCTCATTAAGGAGGGAAAGAGAGAACAAGAGCAGATCTGAATTAATAAAATCATGAACAAGAACACCTTGCAGAGCTTATTGGGTAGGAAACAGACTGACAATACCATTGTTCTACACTTAACTACTTTTTGAAGAACCAGATGGAAATAAGACAGCATTTCAGTGGTCATCCTTTCAAATCCCAAACAAAAAGACAAATGTCAAACTGATCCATTAACTGGGCATGTATCCCATGTATCCCATCCCAGAGATGTTTTAAGAAATAATGAGATCCTACCAGATAACTGAAGATGCTCAAGTTTTGACTTCACCTCCTACTGCGGACTTCCTCACCGCAAGAGGTCAAATTAGGAACTACAAATTACTTTTACACCAAATTAAAACTGCTGCAACTCTACTACTTATCCTTACCGGTAGGTGGAAGCTGAATGCCCAACATAAATTTGTCTTGCATGTTTTCCTTTCTGGATCTGCTGTGAAATACTCATCCCTGCTCCTACTCCTGAAGACTGGACTTCTGCCATTAATTTTGGTGTAGGGATAATGGCATCAGTATCTACCCATGTTACATGGGTAGATGTTACAAACATGACCATAAAGGCAAAGTGTGGAGCTGATACCACCTTGAAAAGCACTTCAGTCAGTCTGCTCCACAGACACCAGCTCAATTCTCATGTTGATCTTCCTCTGCTACACAAGTGAAACTTCAAATGGAAGCCTGTGCTCTGTCGTCAATATGTTTGGGTACACAAGGACCAGCTAGAAGGGTTTTTTTTTTTCATTAGAAAGCCAAACACCAAATGGCCAATTTATACAGGCAATCATTACCCTGATGGCCATTGTGTCTCACAAGGACAGTCTCACCATTCTGATACCAGTGAGAATTCAAATATGGAACCTGAGGTGGGAAAAACTCTCTTCCTGGGCAGAGGCCATCTTCTGTTCACATTACCACAGGTCTCCATTAGGAAAAACCTGGATCAGTACCTGAGGGAAGGGAGATGTGACTGTTACTAGGTTTTCTAACAGCTTGGTTTTTAGGGAGTGTTTTCAGAGCCAGACTGAGGGAGAGAAGTCAAAGTCACCCTTCCACCACTTCCCAACTCTCATCAAATGCCAAGGGCCCACACACTGCTCTGTGGTGCAAAACCCATGATCATGCGGAAACCTAACAGCTTCAATTACGGTCTAGCTGTGACAAATCAGCTTCCAGAGTCAGGATTTTGCCAACCAGCACTTCTGCTTCCAAAAAAATTGGTTTGTTTTGTTCTGGTTTAATCGGTTTTTCACTTGGGGTTTTCTGTTTGTTTTTAACGGGAAAGAAAAAAAAAAGGCATGTACTTGGGGCTGAACTAGTCTGAAGAGCAGTAAAACAAATTGAATCCTGTTCAAGAAATGAGAATGTCAAAATTCCATTCATGAGAAATAGGTTTCAGTAAAAATGGAGGAGAAAAATCACTCCACTCCTGTAACAGCTTTTGACTAAAGGCACTTACTGTTCAGCAGTTTCCAAAACATGGTGCCAACCAGTCACCTAGAGACTTGAGGATACCTCGCCCACATTTTTGTGGGGGAAGGTTTCCTTGTCTTCATGTGCCCAGTAGATGATCTGTGAACCCTCAGATTTAACACATGAGAATCAAATTTGTCAAACATTAGTCATATCTGCTCATATCACAGCTGTGCCTTCCCAATGATTAAAGGAAATGAAGGTTTTATTTTTCTCCCAGCTCCTAAAGGTTGTACAAAATTCACCATCAATGCCTTCAGGTAGGCGAACCGTAACTTCCACTCTCAGAAGAAATAATGATCACACATGCAAAATGGTATTTTTATCTGGCACTGAAGATCTGACATCTTCATGATTTTGAAAGTCTCCTTTATCAAATAGGTACCCCTTGTGTCTAATGTACCTTTCATGTTACTGTAACTGAAAAAGTTGGAAAGAAACATGATAACAAAATTTTCTCCTGAACAGAGCAGATGATCATGTGGCCAGTAGGCCCCAAATCTTACCTACTCTCCATATCCCCTTCAACCAGAGCTACTTATTGCCTTTGATAGTCCAGGGTGTATTTTCTCAAATTAATATTGCTTTGTCCATGGTACAAACAGGTATGACAGACTAGTAAAGTGGCCATACATTTTTTTAAAATACTATTTTCACAACACCAAAACCACCTGGGATTTTTCAATTTGATAATATAGCTACTTAAAATTAAGACAAACTACAAAATAACAACATACGGGAACAAAGGCCAAGAAGACCTTTTCTTCCTTGTCTTCTACACTGAATTGCAATGCTCTCATCCCAAGTCCAAACCCAACAGCAGAAGCTGCAGCTGACCCATGAAGCACATACCCTTGGAAGTACCAGGGACAGCACGTAATCCATGAACACGTCTGAGAAAAGCAGTTTTCTGCACCTCTGGTTATGCACATCCATGAGAGTTGATGGCCAAGTAAGACATGAAGGAAAGCTAAGACTGCAGCAACTGTAAATATTTGGGAAGCGCCTGCCTGAGAATTGCTGCTACAATTACAGAAAATGGAGGTGCCCTTGGCCATGTGACTTCTTTTTCCTGTTAAGTACCTATTCGTAGAAAATTCACAAGAAAACATAAGTGTAGAAGATACAGCACAATGCCACCTGTGCAAAACAAACATGCACCTCATTTTAATGTAAGCTCTGGTTAAGTGGCTTATGTTGAAATGTTACCTAGCATTCCAAGTGTAAACCAGCTTTATCATATCTATTGAAAACCACATAATAAATAACATGAAATATGCAGCATGCCATCCTAATTGCAGAGGTTGTCTTACTTACTAGAAGTCATTTATTTATTCAAATGACTTGAGCTATGTGATTCAATCTGAATCATGGGAACTAGTTACTGATTTGTGCAAACAGCCTCTTACTTCTTTGCTAAAGGCATCGTTGAAATAACTGATCCAACTGCTAAAACAAGCTTCTTCCTTGAACCCTGCCTCCTCCTTTAGTCTTACCTCCTGAGTGAACTTCAGAAAACATCATTGTTCTACAAAAACATTGTGAACTTAATTTTAAAAAATTAATTCCAATGTAATTGATTAATTAATGCAATGGAAAAATTGGTATTTTCAAGATCAAATAGTTGCTTAGTAGTAGGGAACTGCATATGCAGCCATGATTTCACTTTGCAGAACTGAAGTACATAGCTCTCAAGAAGAAACACCCACTGCCTCAGATGTGAATCAAACTCAACTTTTAGAATTGCACATATGTCTGAGATCTTAATGGGAGGAGGGGGAGTGAATGCATACCCCCAGACAGAAGAAGCTACAATGGGGTTTTTTTGATTGGTTGGTTTTAGGTTTTTTTTTAAAGTTAGAACCTGCAAACATGAAAATTGCCACCATAACTGTGCTGCAGCTACATAGAAAGCATAATTCAGGAAACAATTTAGACTTTACATCAGCTTACACCCAATCTTGATTTGCAGCTACTGTCTCACACTGCTGTTATTTCAGGAGGTGCTGGGGCTTCCCCGGGGAGGTGGAGCAAGGGGCCAGGCATGCTGAGCCCTACCACAGGCAGGGAATGAGCACGCTTCAGTTGCCAGGAGCCAAGCCAGATGCATGCCACCATAGGTCACCTCATTCCAGGCTCCAGACAGCCTCCATCAAGGGACATGTCCCCAGGGAAGGGCACACAGAAGGGCCTTCGGGAAAGGTAAGGAATGATGCTCCGCATGACACGTTTTTTCAAAGCTTCAGAATAAGCCCCAAGTAGGATGTTAGTTACCTTCAACTCCAGGCAGTGTTTATCCTCGGCTTGGGCACGGGGTGAGAGGCCAAAATACTAGCAGCCAACTTCATCAGTGGCCAGATGTGTTGCCTCAGGCAAGCGTTCAAAGTCTCTGTGGTTTTGATCTCTTGACTCATGATAGGTAAAACAATACTTTTCCCTATCTAGGAAAAGTGCTGTGTGAGCCTGCAGTGCCCCAGTGCCAAGAGTGGCCGATTTCCATGGCTTTCCTGGTTATCTTCATGTTTACTGCAGAATCTGGTGATGGGAAGGCAGGGATTATGCCACCATGTTCTGATTACCAAACATACAAACCCTGTTCCCACAAAGTGATAATTTTCTTCTTATAAAAGCCAGAGCTAAAATACTACTATCCTGTCATCAAGACAGCTGGTTTATATCCTCTTCTCCTTCCTTCCATCTCTTCCCCAGAAAACATCCTGTCTGACAAGATCCCTGCCGACTCATCCAACCCCACAGGTCTCTGCACCCAGCTGTCTACCATGGCAGAGTGGTTCTGGCACAACTGCCTTCGCTGGCCCTGAATATTTTTAGTTTTTCAGTTTGGGATGGAGGGGGCTGGCAAATCCTTCACTTTTCCAAGGAGCTGGAGGATACTCCCGGGGAGGCTACCCAGTCTTCACACGGCACCTTTGCAAGGTAAAGCAACCAGAGAGAGGTAACCGCTAGACAAGAAAGCTTTTAACATACGCAAAAGCGTTGCTGGCCCTTGGGGCATTGCTACTGCTCAGCAGTGTCACCCTGCCTGCCCAGAGCCCCAGCCCGCCTGCTCCTGCGCCTCCAGCAAGAAGCCTGCAAGCCTCGGGCTCCTCCTCTGGAACTCAGCAAGGTAAGGTGAAGGTGCCAAACGTGCGGAGGCCAGGAAGATAATGGATACCAAGCTTCTTTTAATTTAAACGTATTTATTTATCTCTATTTCATTATTTTTGCTTTTTCATTATTTCAATTGATGGAAATGGAAAAAGGCGATCACAAGCATTTTGGACTTCATTTATCTCAATGTTCAGAGAGATCAAAGTGGAACTATTAATGCGTTTATAAATGACAGATTACCCCACTCCCAAAACCTTAATTTTTTGAGCCAAGCTCAGCTAACATGCCTTGGCGAAAACCTAAGTGGGAGGGAAGTATAAGAAAATCAAGTGGTATTCTGGTATTTTCAAAATAAACCTGCAAATTTTCATTTCAAACAACATTTCATTTTGCTTCTTACCCAACTTGAAAATAAATGGTCTGTCTCAGGTCAAATTTGATCTTCCAGATTATACTAAAACAGGGCTTTTTTCTTGGTGTTTTGTTGCTGGTTGGTTTTTTTTTTTTTTTTCTTTTCACTTAAACCACCCTTGACATACTTGTTTCAGTATGACTGGAAGTTATTCTTTTTTTCTAGGTTTTTTTTCTTCTTCAACCAGTGAAACAAACAAAAGCCGCCCATGATTCAATGCACTCTGCTAGTAGAACATGCATGTGAGCACGTACATGTTTACTTTCATGTACGCAGATGTGTTGGGCAGACGAAGGCACGCTGGCAGCAGGAAGATTCCTACGTCTGCCTTGCACGGATCTGTCAACAGGCAAAACACACTTTGCATTGAAGCTTCAAAATGAAAGCTCACACATCCCTGTGGGATACATAAATCCAGCACTTCTCTCTCCTAACTATGCCTTCTGTTCATTAAAAAATAATTTTTAAAAGGTGTGGTGTGGTAGCACTTGTTAGCTCAGTGGTCAACCCACATGGTCGCATCTTTTCACTCTGGTCATCAGAAAAATTTCTGTTTAAACACACAATCTCACAGGTAGATTTCTCATGTTTCTTCCTTTGAGCAACCCTCAATAACATTAAACAGAGACCACAAGACCCACACCTACACATTCTCCCTTATAAGACAAACTACAAAGTTGTGTTGCAGTTCCTAATAAATAACCATATTGCTTCAGCAGAAATAGACATTTATTTTGGTCCAACTTCTCTGTACAGAGGATTACATCTTTTTTTTCCACATTTCCTTTAAGAATGATTTCTTCTGCACATACTGATGCCAAACGTTCTGTAACTATTTCTTTGAAATAAAATGAAATTTAAAAAAAAAATACACTATTACTCAATACTGTCAGGTCAGCAGAATTCAGCCATAAAAAAGGAAGCATTACAATTCTGTTTGCCATAGTTGGAAGTCAAGAAGTAACATAACCAGAATGGACTGAAGCATCACTAGGTCTCATACTGTACCTACTAATAGCATTCCTGGAAGAAGGGGCACAGGAGAAGGTCAAATCCATGTGTACTTAACAGGATCAGTGTGTACTGTATTAAGCTAACCAAGGACTGTCAAAATCCACACAAAACATCAAGCAGTGGATTTCCACACTGTGTAGCATGAATCCCTGGAAAAACATCATTCACCTGAACATTTTCTACCAACACCTACACAATGCCGATAAACCCATGGTGCAGGCCCTCCATGTCCACAGTTCATGAGCTCTCTAAAGCCATCATATATGAACAGCAGCAGTCCTCAGGAATGCAGGACTTCTGATCAGTCACATCCAACACAGCTCTTATACCACTCTCATCACCAGAGGCACGTGGCATTGCGCCAGCCTTGTTGGAAGGGTGCATCTCAGTGGTGAGGGCCCCCTCATCATTATCCCTGCTCCCCTGTCATAGACTTCAGCATCACAACACCTCCTGGCCATGGCCCGTCTCACAGGTGCTGGTTGAAGCACTGCTCAGGACCCAGAGAGGCAAGTTAGAGCAAGATGTGTTGCTCAAGCTAACCTTGAGGCAAGTGTGAGACAGGCGACTACCGCTGTCAGTGCAGAAACTGCTGCTCGAGTGGTCATCGCAGGCTACACACCTCCTGCAACTGCCGCAAAGCAAATGCAGGAATTGAAGTGACAACAATCCTCCCACTGAGGAGCAAATAACAGCTCTGCTGCATTTCCGAGTAACTTTCTCTTTCTGATAAAACTAGCAATTTCCCAGCCGAGTCGAGTGTGATTCCTGTGCCAGATTCCTGAGGGGACTGACAGAAGTTCATTTTCTGCTAGTAGATGCTCAAGGAGAGCAGTACAGCAGAATGGGGGTTTGAGAAATTATAAACACAATTAGAAGGTGCCTAATGCAATTCACACATGTCCAAAATGACAATTATTCTAGCAAGTAATCTTTTTACAGAATTAGATCTCACTCCCTTTTTGACTAGTTTAGATTTATAAAGGTTTACCAGCCAGGTCACCCCAGGAAGTGTTCCTAATATAGAGCAGCCAGAAGATGCTTTTGTGAGTACAGCCAGTTCTGGCTCTCTCAAATAAAGTTCTACAAGTCAAATTTGTGTTACACAAACCCTTTTGCAATACAGATCCAAGTCTAACATGAGATTTAACATAAGTTCTTGTACCTGTAAATGTCGCTGCTTATAACATAACACACTGACACCGATTTTGAGTATCAGTTCTTTCTGGGATAATCCACTCACATACACAGTGTGACTGTACTCTCTGATGCACGCATACTACTGAAACCTGGACTAGAGCAGGAGTTTGTAGCAACATCAACAGTTTCTATGCAAAACCATTCCATGAAGGTACTGTCATCCTCCCTGAAATGAAGCAAACGTTCCACTAGGCTTGTTTCTGAAGAGCTATTAGGCAAAGGCAGTTTGTGCTGAAGGAAGATAAGGACATCTTCTGAAGGAACTGGTTTGGCTAGTCAGCTATCTTACTGCTAAAGCTAGCATATCCCAGTGATTTCAGTGATACATGGATACCTAAATGCAAAAGTCAGCCCTGAGGACCATAATAGCATTGTGTGACACTCCCCAAAAGTCTCTCTTTATAAATTAACAAATAAATTACAATCAACTTCTCTGATTGTAAAGTCTCCAGGGTACTGATCTTGATTTCCTATTTATCTGCAAATCTCTTAATATACTCTTGATGCAAGAAATAACACATTTGTGTTTACTAGCACTTCAGCATCTGGTTTGCTCACCATACACACACATGCTTTGCTGAGAGGCCAATCTCTCTTGTAAAATTTTGCACATAGTCACTGTATTTTGCAGATTGACTGAATTAAGGAGATGACTGCTAGCATTTTACCTTCCCTTCCCTGCTCTTAATGATGAGATTTGGGTTTTGTTCTTAAGCATTCACACACTGAGGCATTGGAGTAAGAGCAGCTCTACACTCAACTCTATTTATTTACTTCTATTATCCAAATTGGGATATCAAATTGGGCCCAAATTGCGTCGTATCAGTATCTAATTATTATCACCTGTATTTACCATCAAAACTGCAGAGATTTATTTTAGTTTCCAAATCCAAAAATGTTTGGTCATTTACCAAGGAGAATAAAAAATAATAAATGGTTGCACAGACAAGACCTCACATTAATAAATACCTACACAAACATAACTAGCTCCTGTCCCCATAGAAAATTCCACCTGTGTCAGTGGTAATACAAACACAGGAATGAGAGAACAGTGTACCAGCTCTCCCAGGATTGTAACAGGAGTATGAGTCATCCTTCACCTGGTACCAGGTAGGCAGAGAGCACTGCAGATTCCTCAGACAAGCTGTGGATGTGTGGGCAGCCCCCTGCTCCTGGGAGGCCCCCACAGCAAGCACAACTCACAGGCTTCTCCTGCCAGATCTGTGCTCCACAGAGCAGTGGCCAGGTTACACTGAAGCGCATCTAAAAAGGCCTTGGATGCTTGCATGTTACTGGATCAAGCTCTGCAGGACCCACAAAGACTCATCTATTTGTACACATCTGTCACAAGTAAGCACAGAATAATACACAGCGCAGAAACTACAAGACAAGGTGAAGGGCAGCAATACTCAGTGTAAGTACACACATAGCCCACACGTAAACACTGCACAGGATATCAGACAAAGGTTTTTCACTTCACATGGACATGAATACTTCAATATCCTTAAAGAACTTAGTCCTTTGTATAAGACTCCAGGTACAGAAAGCTACCACAGTCTACTCTGGCAGCTCCCGAGCTGCCCAGCATGCCTGCGTGCACACTCCTGACACGGAGCAGCACACTCCCATCCCACAACGGCTGCAGCTACAGATCAAAACTAGAGATATAAAACCAATATACAGCAACAAAAAGCAATTTGCTGAACCGTAGCACTGTCGCCAAGCACTGGCACACAAAAAGGACATGGGTCAAATGCGTCCAGCACAAGTGGCATGCCAGCTATCACAGGTATTTATCTCAGGTACCACCAAGCAGGCCACCCAGGGTACATCAGTGGAAATCCGAATTAGTTCCTCCGTGGTTAATGTGGGTCAGCATCAGAGCAGGTAGATAGAGGTGGGCATTGATCCCTGTAATGAGTGTACTTCAATTTTGAGCAATGCTGTTTGGTTCTGGAATATGCTCAATTAGGCTACTTTTTTGTGTCTTAATGACTACAATGTTATAAAAAAAACAGTTTTCTCTCATCCATATTCAAGAAAATTAATTCTACAATTTTGGGAAAAGACAAAATTGTATTTAAATTTCCATTCAAACATTATGTTGATCTGATTTTATAGGCTGATTCTGATGTTCTTCTAACAGTTGCCCAGGCACCTTTTCTTTTTTTGAGACATCTCCTTTTGGTAATAGAATAAATCAGGTTGAAATTTTAAAAAGTGTCATTTCATATGCAATTTGAACTTGTAAAAATTCACAAAACTTGGTCTTAAAACTCAGAAGTGTCGCATATATTTATGACAGCATGTTTACTTTCAGCATTACTCTAAATTCTGATGCTAGGTCCTATCATTTGACCAAGGAGGCAGTCCCCAACATACACTGATCCTCTACTACGTGTTGGACCTGTTGCTTCAAATCAATATCTCACAATTCTCAGATGCTGCTTCATTTTGTACCTCTGAGTAATTGTCTTGCTTATCTTCAAGTGTGTGGAGGAACTAATGAAGTCCAATGAATTGAATAATGCTTTCTGAAGAAATCCTTCTGCCTTCACCTCTGCCACTGAGCCTCCAGCTCTTACCAGAGGAACAGTTACTTGCTGATACAACATCCCAAGAATAACCTCTATTGGATTTTTCACATAGCTGTTGATTATTTAGTAATCCTCAAAAAACTGGCAACCTCCTAAGCTTGTGAGACACAGAATTAAACACTATAAACAAGGTATTTCTCCTCATTCTTTGCATATTCTACAGGGCATGTGCACCTGAGACTGCATCTCAAAAGACTTTTAACACAGGCAGAGGAGATGGGAGGCACTTCATTTCTCATCAGCTTCAAAGGGCGAAGAAAAATAAATAAATAAAAAGAAAACCAGTAAAGAAAAACTGCCCATGTTACATCAACAACAGGTATGAACTTGATTTCTGGAACAAGAGAATCTTTCCGCTTTTCAAAGGCTGTACAACTAGTTCTTTAGGATGGGGTGTTCCTCACTTTCAGGGCGGCTTTACAGTCCACAGTCACGAAAGACTGTAACTCAGTTGCTCTAAGCCATGCAATCAGCTCTTCCAGAAAGTAATAGTTCTCTTCTCCCACTTTTTCTTTAAAAGAATGAAAGGAAAAAAAGAAAAACCAAACCACCCAAATCTGCATTTTTTCCTCTAGCTGGCAGATTTCCAAGATAAAGAGGACTGCTCTCCGGCTGTAACAGCAGCCGGGGCCTGCTCTCCAAACTCACAAAAGAGAACACCACACACAGAGAAAAAGCGACGAGTCTGACCGGCCAGAAACGTCTTCTCACCCTCTGAGACAGTTTCTCCAATAAAGAAGGAAAACCCAAGCCCTGGCGGCAGCCCCACGCCCCGGCCCCANCGGGACGGGACGGGACGGGACGGGACGGCGGCTCCTTCGCGCCGGGTCGGGCAGGGATAAATCGCTCCTCTTTCTGATAACTGGGGAACCAGAACCCACATGAAGCCTCCTCGCTTTTCAGTCACCCCTCCCCAGGTGCATACTTCTTTCTATTATTACTATGACTATCTTTGAACAAGACAAGCGGAGGCGTCCCGGTCAGAGCGACGGCGGGTCACTGGAGCGGTGCTTACTCGGGAACCCCGCGGCTTTTCCCCGCCGCCGTTTCGCAGGGGAGCCGGGGAGCCGGGGAGCGCGCTCCGGCGAGCGACTGGGAAACGTGGGAAGGGGAGAGGAAGAAAAAAGAAACACTAAAGGAGAGAAGCACAACCGATGAGATGTGCCAAGGCTTATTCCCTTTTATTTCCTCCACCCCCACAAAAGAAAATAAGCCAAGAATCAGGAAGTCAGGGCTGCGTGATCGCTACTATAGGTTTGGTTTTCTCCCCGTTTCTCCTCTCTCTCTGTTTTAGGGGTGGTTTTTTTGTTTGTTGTTTGTTTGTTGGTTTTTGTTGTTTGTTTTTTTTTTTTCCTTAGGGAAATGAGTAGTCGGGACTTTCCCTCCGCCGCTCCCCACGGGAGGCCGCGGCACGCAACCGCCCGCAGCCCCGGCTCCCTGGTCCTCCGGGACGCAGCCGGCAAAGGGCTGCGGGACCCCCGGGCCCCCCTACCTTTTTTTCCCTCCACGGCGAGGCAGAGAGCGAGGCGCCCCAGCAGCAGCACTAGGACAGCGGCGCCGCGGGGCCCGGCA
>WEIT01019479.1:5610-25282 GCA_013389985.1 Dryoscopus gambensis | reverse complement strand
CTTCCCTTCCCGAACTTCCCTTCCCTTCCCGAACTTCCCGAACTTCCCTTCCCTTCCCTTCCCGAACTTCCCTTCCCGAACTTCCCTTCCCTTCCCGAACTTCCCTTCACTTCTCGAACTTCCCGAACTTCCCTTCCCGAACTTCCCAAACTTCCCTTCCCTCTACCTGTTCCCAGCTCCCACACCAAGTTCAATACCACATGCAAATACTGCAAGTGCTTGCTCAAAATAGTGTCTTTAGGTGTTTGTGGTGCTGAGAAACCTGTGGCACAGAGAGAGTGAGGAAAGCTGGTAGCCCTGAGTAAACGCTCAAAGAATGTGAGTTGCAGCAAGGGTGTGGCTCGTAGGGGTTTCTTCAGATTTAGCCACCGTCTCCTGTCGTTTGCATCCAAAGCGGACAAAGATAGAAATGATAAGGCATTGCAACACTGTGATTCTTCTGAAAAACTATAGCAACCAGTCCTTATATGGGCTAGCAAACATAAAATAAGTCAACCTTCCCTAATATCCACTCCTCTTTTGCACTATGGAGGTGTCTCTACCTTAACTGGCTTTTCTACATTAATTCCTATATGTTACTCAAATTAAAAGAAAGATGCACAGAGGCTGACTATACAAGTAACTGTACAGGGCCATTCTCCAGTATGAAATGAATTGTCACAGAGTGGATTGTATCCATCAAAATTATAAAGTCTCTCAGCGTACAGACTGATGTGTTCGCATCCAAACACCGATCAGGAGCACTCAATGACTTCTGCTGCGTCTTAAACAGTATGTGGAAGACTACTAGCCAGTCTAGCCTGGGACTGTTTGTACAAATGAATAGTGCAGATGATCTAGTACAATGTGCAGGGGACACTCCCTGCACAATTGACCAACATGAACATGGTCATAGCTATTTCCCAATAATTTGAAATCAGCAGTTCTGCTCCTTACTCATCTCAGTGCACATAGATTCAATAACTAAAGTATCCGAGTAGGTAAACTTTCCTTTCTAGCTCAAAGAAGCAGAGATTATCATCAGTTCTTTTCTCCCAACCCTGTTAGTAAGTACCCTAATGTTTATAGACACTTCCTTACTTCTTCTGTCTCTGTGATCTCAGAGATATGCCACTGAAATATTACCTTGCATTTTTTCCACGGGAAACTAAGCCAAATAACAAAGCTGTCACTGAAGAGAAGGGGAAAAGCATTTTTCTGTCATGTGCTTTGAGGCTTTGTCCCCCAAGGGTTTTAACCACAGAGTAGCTGATAATTTTTATTTAAAGCAAAATAAGTCATAATGCTTTTGAAAAAATTCTATCATATTTATTCAGCACTGCATAGCTAAATAATAAAGACATATATGGCAAAGGCTGGTCAATTCAATATGATAAATGTAACCTAAATCCCAGAGATACTGCAACTGCACTGAAACAAATCCCATGGGACATGGATAGGTAACCAGGTGACTTTGCTGCTTTATCATACCTTTAACTTTCAAAAAATCTTTCTCAGGTAAAAGTTTTCTACAGCATGTTGGAGACCATCAACAAATGTGACTGAGCAGAAGAGCAGGTTCTGGAAATCAGAGATGTCATAAAGTGCCCAACTTTCCAGCAATGACATCTTTATTTTCTGATGAGGAGGAGGCAATGTAAATGCCCCTGAGAAAGGCCTTAAGGCGGTTTGGCCAACATAGCAAGGTACAATATTGAAGACTGAGATTTGGGTAAGTCGCTTGGTGTTGGAGGATTGGATTTGTGAAGTAAAACAGCTGCAACATAGGCCCTGTCGTCACTGCATGTGTTTCTGGCATTTTAGTTCAGACTGACTCTTGTGATCCTGTGGACTGAATGTCCATCCCTTGTTGGGGTATGCTACATATGCCCCCAGAGCACATCTTTCACCTTATCTCCTTTTGGAAGAAACACAGGTGTTGTGGCGTGATTTCTGCACCCTTCCTGGAGACAGCTTAGTCCGTGGAAAGAATCAGGAAAGACTCATCTTGTGGATGTTTCAGCTGGTCTTTAATGGCATCCGCATGGTGGGGAATCAGCACACACACTGTCCAAGTCACAAGACAATTCCCAAGTTCCCCTCGCAGGGGGACACACAGCCACCAACCAAATGCAGACCTGGGCTACATGTGACTAGGGCAGATGCAGGGGCAGGGAGACCCCGTCCCAGATCCCAAATCCACCCGAGCATCCCCCCCTCCCCCCAGGGGAAGGGGGGGAGGGTCCCACGACACACAGGTTATGCACCAAAAGCTTCCCATTGCCCAGCGATACTGCAAGATAACCAAGGTGGAGTAAACACATGGGTAACACAAAACATACATAGGACCTGTAATGAAAAGTATAGGCAAAAAAGAGGCAGGCAGCTCTTCAGGGCTACCATTCCAGTGATACACACCAGCAGGCAGACAGGGTGGAAACCAGGGCTGGCCACTGCATCCACAGATATCATGTGCTGCTACTCAATTAGGACAAAGTTAGTTAGTCCACAAACCAGATAGTCAAGAGCTGACATCACATTTTAGGTTCTGTCAAAACATGGCTACAAAAAGGGGTTGTGAGGGGCCACCTGAATGCTCTGAGCTTTTTCTTCCTTCCTATTTATAGCATGGTTCCCAACACACCTCAGGATACCTATTTGATCTCAGCTCTTTGATATTTACTTCTTGAGCTCCCAACAGCTTTGATGGCAGAACTCCCTTTCGGTTCAGACAGATGAGCAATTCTTTGAGCATTTCAGTAAACCTTCCAGAGGTAGTTAAGATATAGCTGTCTCCGTAGCTTCCTCTTCTCCAAACTTAGAGTCAGTCCTTAAAATCCTCATGTGACTTGACAGCAAGAGGATGTGAACCTCTAATCAATTCCGTGTGCACACTCCCATCAGACCCCCAGCTACCAGTGTGTGATATCCTGCACTGCTGGTAAGAACACAATATCCTGGTTTAATAGAAAGCATACCATAAAAGAGCCCAGGGATATATGAGGATAAAGAGACCTGTCTCCTGCCAATTTTTTTTTCTGAAATGGGTCAGATTGGATAGGTTACTTCACATTCTCCATCATCCCATCTTCATAAGCAGCTCCCCAAACTACAAGCTCCTCGTCATTTGATTTCATGCATTACTTCCCTTCCCAGCCACTTCTGCAGGACTAGAGACCCAATTCATTTAAAAAATGAGACCCAGTGCAAGAGCATTAACTTTTCCAGACTTGCTTCCTTCCTGACCTCACTGCTTATTTGACTGTAAAACAACTGATGCTGCAGTTTTCAAACAGGCAAGCTTGGACCACAATTTCTATTCTCAGTCTGTGGGAGTGGGAAAGCGACTTCGGCATAAATACATGCAATTTGATACTTTAAATATATTTTAAACCAGCTCCTTTTCCTTTAAGCCTAATTTCCTCTGAAGATAGAAATTTATCACCAATGAGTCAAGCTTCCTCAAGGTTTTATCAATTTAAACTTCAATAATGTTCTTCCTTCATGTGTTCATGCTACATTGCCTAGCCCTTGCTTATCCAGCCAGCGCTTGCTCATGCAAACCAATACTTTGGCTTTTCTGGCTTATTTGCGTGACTGCTTTTTCATTATATGCCTTGCTCAATCTACTAATTGAGACGAGGCTCTTCTGGGAATTAATAAGTCTGCAAATGCATGAGCTGTTTAAAATCTTGCCTGTTTTCTATATGGTTGCAGAATATAGAAATTCTTCTTCTACATGGAGCAGGCAACAAATGCCTGGACCTCCCAGCAGTGGAACTACTGGAGACTGTTTTTCTACAAATGATTTTGCTTTCTCCGTTTGTTGCCTGTCATCTGCAGTACCCTCCTGTGCACTCCAACACCAGCTGGAATAGAGACAGCTGGTGTGGAGATGTATCCATGGTAATTGGCCACAGGGGCTGGTGGTGATACAAAAGATTGCAGCATCTCCTCTTTACCTGGTTTCACAAAGCTTGGGAGGTCCTCACTCTTCCATGGAATTTGGGTAAAATTAGTTAACGGGGATGGGGATCAGTGGATGGAATGAATCTTCCTTCCAAAATAAAAAATCAGGAGCCGTCAAGAAGCTGGGATTGTGTGACTTGAAACAGTTGAAAGGTGTCCTTGATGTCCTTTCTAGTGCCTCAGGAATAATGACAGGTTTAGAGAGTGCAACTCCATGATCTTATTTGAATTGGAGCACACTGCAGTGTGTCTGAACAGCTCTCTCCAGGCTTTTTTTGGTAAGTTTAAAGAGTCTATATCAGGACATCAGTGTGATCCAAGGTTACCAGAGTTGTTACGGCTCATGGCAGAGGCATATGTGCTCCATGATTCTGATGTTTGTCATTCACAGGTCTGCTCCTGACCTTTGCTTTTATCTCTGAATCTTACCCTGAAGCTAACATAAAGTACAACAGAAGCCAGGTCTACTTGAGCAAGCCCACACAGAAGTCAGAGGTCTTCCTTGGAGAGTTGGCTGTCGGCTCATAAGGACTTCCCTCAGGAAAGGAAAACAAGGACGTTGTGTTTCTCATGCAGTTTCACAAGAACCAGAAGATTGACCATAAGTGAACACCAGTCTTATCTGAGTATGGAGAAGGAAGTAAAAGGAAATAAGAATTACAACGAAAAAGTCTCAAAAACACAAGTGGGAGCCTGTCGCTGCCTTTCAGGGAGACCTATGCAGCTTACTAGTGCAAAAAGGAAAAGAAGTCTGTCCCAAAGGAGGTAAATTTCTATGTGTAGCCTGAAAAATTAGGTGCTGAAGTAGGAGCTAGAGCTTCAAAACCTGGAAGTCTGTGGAAGACCAACCTTCCCTATGTAAAATGGTGATAACAAGTAGCACAAATACCTAAACAATTTTTAAGAATAACAACTTAATAACCACATGGTGCTTCACATCCAGGGAGGGCTTCAGGAATGCTAAATATTCTTAAAATCTTGACCCTCCACAATGATTTTGGTTTGTTATCTGTAAGGGAGTGTTTTCTGCTTCAGGGACCAGCTGCACTCTCACTTCTTAAGTGAAGCTTCTTCCCCGAAATAGAAAGATGTCCAAATTGATGAGATAGAGCACTGGCATTGCTGCTCTGTTCACTCTTAATTACTGGTGTGGTGACAAGAGCCATATACATCAAGCCAGTCCAGCCAGGAGATCTTACCACAGGCTGGTAACCTCTCCATTGATATGAACATCTGACACTTCATTTTCTAGAAGGGATAAAAACAAGGGTAAAACCTTGGGGGGGGCCACTTGTTTATATGTATGGAGCAATGTGGGGGGAACAGAGGCCATGAGCAGCAAACTCCATGGCTTGAGCCAGTAGAGATTCTTCAACCCTCCCTTTTGCCCATGATGTGGAGCCCACTCAGACTTACTTGGAGCCCAGTGTGAAAGAGGGCAATGAAATCAGGTGGGGTTTGCTGCATCATGGTTGCATACGCGCCTCTAGGTAGGTCCAAAGCACACAAAAAATTCACTGCTGTTGGTAATCAGAGTGGAATGATGTATTTGCTTGCTTGACATTTTAAAACAAAAATCCAGCCTGAGTATTTTAAATAGCAGCATTTCTCTAGGAAAGGCATTTGTTTACTTTAGTGCCTGTAAAATTCATTGGAACGAGAGTATGGGAAATAGAAAGCCTCGTGTTATTCACAGAACAAGTATAACAAGTTCTGCAAGTTCTCTTCCAATGTTTCACCAATTCACTCTGCTCAAAGCTGGCAGATTAGACTTCATAGTCAACACAGTACAGAGATTTTCTTTAGTTTAAGAATTAAATACTGCAGTGTCTTTGTAAAGTCTGGGCCTGACACATATAACTGCCTCCCACCCAAATAGCAATGGCATTGCTAACAGGCACCAGTTTTGCTGGAGACAGGGCCAGGACATTGAGAAACTTGCTCTGCTGACACTCGGCCCAGAAGAGCATAGGTCACTGGCCATCTCCTGCAGGCCCCATAGCCCAGACTCTGTAAGAACCTTATTTTACCAAAGCTGTGCTTTTCCCCTCAATGCCCAACTTTGCTGGGAAGGACATTGCTGTGGGACGTGGTGATGTATGTGAGCAATTTATAAAAGAGCTTAAGTTCATTGAGGGTTGTTAAATACTGGGACACAAACACAATCATTGACTCAGGGAAGGTATAACACTGCAGCAGCAATTGGGGTTGTTTGGGATGGGGAAAGAAAAGTGTTATGGAAGCACTGATTTTAGTTTGACACCGTACAGCCTCTCTCCCCTTAATTAAGCAAGCAGAAATGGAAGTCCTTAGGCACTGTTCTCCAGCTTTTAAGGCATTTACATGTACAGAACACCTCTTCTCCTTCCCCTGGGGAGTGAACAGCCTTTATCCACCACCACTGGAACTATTTTTAAACAGCAGAGAAGGCTTTTCCACAGTGTCAACTCAGGAGCTGCTCTCTCCCTGAGCTCATGGAATAGGACACATATTCTGTCCAGCTACTAATGATACTTGTAGAGTGTCGGATGTATAGGGATTGACAGATCTCTGAGATATCCATAGATGTGGGTGATAATTTGGGTTAAGTTCCCCTGATTTGGCTCTGATACCAGGCTGCTGTCCATGTGTTTCTGGCTGTTTATTCCCACATCGCACAAACCTACCCAGGATCTGTGTGGGATCACATCGACCCAGAGGTACAGGAGGGGAAGAGACAATATTTGTCCCTAATACTACAGGGAAAGGCTCTAAAGTTTGACCATGTGTTAAGTAATGCTTCATTTCACTAGGAGTTTCCCTGATCTCCAAGGCATTACTCATGGAGGAGGGATCTGCTCACCATGAGTAAAGGCTTTGGAATCCTGTCTCTAGTGTGGAACACCGTGACAGCAATGCTGCATATGTAAATCTCTGCTTTGTACCATATGTGCATGACATTAGGAAAACACTGCATAACAAAGAGCAAAATAGGAAAGCACATTCAACACCTCAGTCGACATTCAAGCTGCTGATTTACAGGCCCAAGCGACAAGCTCTTGATCTTACGGTTCCAACAATTGCAGGAACAAGATGCTGATAAGTTTTCTAAGGAATGTGGTCCTCTAAGAACTTATCAAATCTGTCCATAAGTCCATCCATGTGGAGAGGCAATGCAGTTTTGGACAGCACCGAGAAAAGAGACCAGCCTCTACAGGTACATTCATGGCTTCCATAGATTCTAGAGAAGTCTCATAAAAGATGAGGATACTCAGGACCATGAATATTTGTGGCTTGACCTTCCTTAATCTCAAGCAGTAGATTCCTCAGAATAATTTACAATGACAAAGAAAGACGACAGTATTTGGTCTTTTGCTTTGCTGTGGAAAAGCAGAACATATGGCAATACAGAAAACACATTTTCTGCTCTGCCTGTCTGCTAGTATCACTATAAGAAATCAAATTCATCAAATTATAGCCTTGTGAATCATGTTTTTAACTGATTTTGCAGGGGAGGCAGAAAGGGAAGGAGAAGGAATGGAGTTTGTTTCAAGCTTGTCTGTTCTCATCACACAAAAAAATAAAAAGAGGGAAAAAACCTCTTTTAGGTATTTTTTCTGTAACAGAATGGCGTTCAATGACTACACAGCAACAACACAGGTAAGTGTTGAAATTAACTCACGTCATATATCACAAGGATACACGTAGGTTCTTTGACTGCTTTAGTTTCATATATGGCTTGCAATCGAAAATCTACAATGAGATGTGAGAATGCGGTTAAGAGCTGAGAAACGAATTAAAAACCCAAACGTGTTATTCTAATGAGAAAATTCTGCAGGCGACACCATATTATGTCAGTAACTCCACTTGAAATTAAACAACATCCAGTCTGAATATCTGCTCAGTTCCTGTCTTACACAGAGGTGTCAACAAGAGGGCATAAGCTGATTTTTATGATGTGAATCAAGTCTGGTGGAAACTATTACTTCTTAAGTTTCAGCAGTGGGTTGGCCTGATAGATGGTATAGAATAAAGACTATCCCTGCCCTAGGGGCTTGCAGTCTAAAAAAAGACCAAAGGAAAGTATTTGTCTCTTGCAAAGTGATTTATTTAATTGGATCTCTGAGTTTATAGTCTACTTTGAAGGTGGGCACATTTGTCATGTAAATTTTGGTTTCTATGAGAATCACAGACTAGGCCATACTGATGTATGCTGATTCCAGAAATTGTGTTTGGTTAAAAAATAGATATATAAAAAATTTCCTGTCTGTTCAGACATTTTGAAGTTGAAATGATTTAATTTATTGGTTAAGAATAAGTTTTATTTCTAGACTTCTTTGAATAATGTGGCTAAAGAAAACATCTTATTGACAAAATGTGTCACTTCCAGAAGTGATTCTTTCCACATTTTTGTTTTAGGGAAAAATTCTGGGGAAAAAAAAACTATTTGAAAGGAAAAATATTCCAAACCTGAAAGCTACCAAACAACCTGCTGTTCAGTAAATTCTGCCACAGCAAACAAGACTAATAATTTCAAGAAAGAGTGATCATTGTGAGCAAACCCGCAGCAAAGCAAAGGGCTGGACTAATTGTTGGATCAGATAATCTGCAGGACTCTGATTTAGTGTTCGAGGTCATAATTGGGTCCCTGACCACCTGCTTTGGTCACTGGAAATGAATGCAGCTGGACTTGGCTGGTCACTCTGTCAGACATTTGCTAAAGGATGTACTGAGTGCTCTTGTTAGCAGTTTGTTGCTGTTCAGGCTTAAGTCAATGGAAATTGTTGCTGAGCTTAAGTCTTGCTGTCAGCAACACCAGAAGCAGTAAATGTTCTTAGGTAAAGAAATAGAATTTCCCCTCCTTTTCCACAGGGCTTTCTGAAGCACAACAGCAGGAAGGCATGTTAGATAATCTACAATTCAGAATGTTTCCTACACAGAAGAGGCAAAAACTGTAACATGGCTTAGTAGAGACTGCAGGCTTTGTGTCAGAAACCTGGTGTTCCAGTGCATGTCTCTGCTCTGTATCCTTCAGCAAAGGGCATAACCTCTGACCCTGCACTTTGCTTTCCTTTAGGTAATAATATCTACCCTCTTTTTAAAAAATGTTTTTAAATGTACATGCAAGATAGGTTGGATCATTACAGAGCAAGCACACAAATAAATATACACACACCCAGACAGCCGTAGTGATACATAAAATGTAGACACTCCCATGCAGAGAAATGTACTGATGACCTTAGGCTAATGACTGGAGTCTGGGTGGTACTGCTGGCATTAGCAGAGCACACACTCAAATAGCTGTGCAGGTCTGCGCAGGCAGCCAGAGAGCCCTTTTGCATGAGGCTGGCTAGTGTGGATGTTCCCAGGCACGCTGAGCCATTTGGGGTATCAGCTGCTGGGATGCTGCCGGGCAGGCAGCTCTGCTTGCTCCTCTCTAGCCTCACAGGGCAGAGTTTACAGTCACGAGTAAGGAAAGGGGAGAACCGTTCCCAGCTTCTAGAGAGCTGGGATTTTTATTTACTTATTTATCATAGCTGCTATTTCATTTAAAGCCCATGTGTATTTAGGAAGAGCCTTGCTAGATTAAATGTGGTGCAGCTGCTGGTCAAGTCCCAGAAGTGTCTCTCATTCAACACTTCCCACAGTGGCAAAGAGCCTGGCCTCTCTTGTGTAGGTTAAAACTGCTGTGTTTGGAAATGCGGAAAGGAAAAGCCTTGGGAGGAGCAAGGAAAGAAAAGGAAAATCCGTTGTGGAGAATTTCTATTTCCCCTATTTTAAGTGTAATTTTGAAGCAATCAGAAATAGTTCATTCTAGATGGGCCCATGCTTTGTAGTTTTCAAACGTCCAGAGCCCTCCCACAGGATATCAGGTTATTAATATTATTTTACCAGAAACAAATCTTGTTACCATAAGTAAAGCTTTGTAGAGCGAAGGCCTGATAAAATCATGGCTCCGGCCTGTTACTTAGACTAAGTAGAAAGGGACTGTGGGAGAATGACTCAGCTAGAATAGGGGAAGTGAGGCAGGCTGCGTGAATGCCTCGTGCCCACATTGTGGTGTATGGTGGTTGGTTAAAATTGGGTTCGTTGTGCCTCAAAACTATGTAAATTGATAACCGACTAACGGCATAAAAAGGCCAGGTTTTTGGCACAAAGATTCCTCCTTTGCACCAGCTAGGGGACTCTTTGTAGCTCCTTATCACTACAAAATCTCACAGGTGTATCATATTTTCAGTACATGGCACTGCAGCTCGCTCTGCTGAGAGGTTAAGCCAAGCAATAGCTCCTTCACTATTTGTCAGCTTCAAGTCATATGGCAGCTCGTGTGATTCACAACTGAGTCTTGTTTCATGTATTGTTCGCTAGATCAGCTACAAACTTGTGAAGTGAAACTGCTGTTCCTTAAAATAAAAAAGCTCTAGTGGTGCTTCTGCTCTCTGTGAGTAGAGCCTTTCCTACAAACTTCATGCAGGGTTCCTGTCCAGTCTGGAGCAGGGTGTTTCAAACTGTCCTTGCCAAGCCCGTTAGCATAGGCTGAACAGCACTGGTCAAATTACTGCATCCACAGTGTTCTGGTTAGAATCATAAGCTGAAATTTACTCCATCCCAGAAGGAAGAGGCTTACCACACATTGCTCCCCTTAATCTAAGATCTTGTCCAGATACAAGTTCAGTCACATGTGAACAGCACTGTTAGTGAGCTGAAAGAGTATGTGACACTTTGGACCCATCCTACCTCATAAGCAGGGCTCAAGTTCAGAAGTTATTCAGAAGCTGTTTATAGCAGTTCTGTACTATCAAACCAAAACCAAAAGCACCCAAACAATGATCAGTGCCTGAACTCCAGCGCCTCAGCATGCTTTTGGCTGTTCCATAACCAAACAAATGAGTCTAATGTCTCATTGTGTGTATTCAAACAGGAAGCTACTCTGCAAGCTCCCAGGTTGCATTTGACCCCGAATAAAACTGCTGCTTTATCAGGCAATGCAATCCTAGGTGTGCTTATAGGAGACAAAGTATTTCATATGCAGGCAAATAACTTTATCACCCTTGACTTGCTTTATTGCTTTGTCTTTCAATACATTAGACATTATGGGATCTTCCCAAGTTTCTGCCCCAGCAGCACCTCCTTCCCTGCTACTACTAACCCTTCAGGCACTGCTTCTAGTTCGGTGACTGCTAGTTCCCAAAAAATAAAAGATCCTTTTAACCTGGCTTCTGAGATGAAACAGTCTTTTTGGATACTGGACAGTCCCCTCAGAGAGAGATAAATGTTTTGTAGATTTCCACTGAACTTCTCATGCTCTTCAAAAGACAAGAATAATAAATAGATCTAAATAATGTATTAGATTAATACAGGATTTCTACGTATTTCTTTAATGAAACATATTTATAGGAAATTAGGTTTCTTTAGTTCATCTGTTCTTGGAACTGTTTCTTTTCCTACTCTTGAGATAGTAATGAATTTTATAAATTTGTCAGAATTACTCAACAAATGTTTGTAATCGTTAAGACACATTCCACTTCCAAAAGCTCTTTGAGGCAAAGGCTCCTCTTCATTTTTTGATGCTTGATACTCTGTATTTCGCCAGCATGACTCAGCGCCGGAACATGATTTCTATTCCCTGAATGGATGACTCAGTCTGCACATACGAGAACAGTGCCTGACAAGCACGCAGCACATCGCACACAGAAAAAGATAAGAAAAAGAGAATCCTCTGACAGTCTGCTTTAGAGATATTAAACATGCTCTGTAGGTATTATTGGCTTTTTCTGTACAGGAATATAAATGGTCATGATTTTAAGGAAAATAAGTAATCAAATTCACCAACAGGTCTTATACTCACCCTGGCACAAAATAATTTCCTGTTCTTTTGGGGGTTTGGGTTGGTTTGGTTTGTTTTTTTTGTTGTGTTTGTTTGTTTTTTGGTAAATGCATTTAATGAATAGATTATCATTTATGTCAGGAGAAATAAAACTCCCCTCAAATATTCCTGTGTACAGATGTGATAACTAGTTGAGTTGCTTGATGGGCTGTTAGAAGAAATCAGATAGTGACCGTGGTACAAAGAGCATAAGGAGACAGTGCACACACACTCTCTTGCAAGAAGTCAAGTAAAATGGACTTAGCAAACATCCTTGCCAAAACCAAAAGCAAACATTCTCAAATTACATCACACCCAATGCTAAGACCACAAACTTTAAGAGATGGGATGACTGCAGCGACCCTCAGTGTACAGAGGCTTTCCCCACTAACCATCTTCACAGAGGACTCACTCTTAAAACAGCTCACATGGGGCTTACTGCCTTTGTGGAACACTCAAGAAAACTTAACCATTCCCCAGTTTCTCACTCCAGAAGCGATAGATGGTTATGGAAGCATAGCTTTAAGTCTGTAGAAATGCTTGACTGACATCTGCTGTATTTTAATACTTTGGTTTTATAGATGCTGGAAAATGAAGAGATACTGAAAAAAAGGATTAAAGCTGGTATTTTTTTCAGTTCAGTGTACTGTTATTAGGAGTTCTTCATTTTACCCTGTTCACTGCCTAGATATAGCCAGAGACCAGGGAAAAAGCCATCTAAGGACTAAAACAAACAAAAGCCAGACTGCTTTGAGTCAGAGCCCATGTCTCACAAACTTGCAGTAGCCTGCAGCACACCTTGACCACAGCACTCAGACGCTCCAGGTAGAAGAGCCCAATGGCTAAAGAAGATGGCTAACAGGCAAAACATTTGGGCAACGGAGCACCAGTCACCCCACATTCACACTGTGCGCAAAGTATTGTAGCTCATGTTTGCCAAATTTTATAGGTGCCATGAGGTTCTAGTTGCCTACACAGAATCGGCCTCTTGCCTTCCCAGAGCAAAATGTATCCATCTGTAGAGACAGATATTGCTTACCTCACAAGAGTTTTGGGAACTTTTAAGGATGCTACTTGAGACTTTTACCTAAAAAGAGAATCATTATAGATCATTACCAGGCCTGATTTTTTAGAAAACAAAATAGAAGTCTCAGTCACTTGATTAAAAGGTGATTACATACCAGCACAGACCAATAATTTGCTTCCAAGAACACAAGGCGTATGATTTAGGAATAAAGAATGCTTATGACTCTTGCACAGGACTTGTCAATAGCCCTGCTCCCCTCATCGAGGAAATTTAGTTCTTACCTGGCTTCTTGCTGAAAGGGTTGTGGTGAGGTAGGCACGTTTGTTGAGTGTTGGTGGTCTTGCTCTCAGCTGTACAGTTCCAGAACAACAGAGATACTTGTCTATCATGGCCTCTTCAGCAAGTCCAGCTTGAGAAAGGACAGCAGCCATATGAGGTGCTGAGGTGTTCTGGGGGCTAAACCACAGCCTGTGAGACCCAAGAGAGTTTTTCTTCTCTGTGTCAGGATTTGAGCCCTGCAGAAGCACCTGTCAGTTGCATGGCTATTCAAAAGTATTAATTCAAACAGTACAAACCACTAAAATTTCCATGTTCAATTCAAAACTACAGTTCAACTGAGAGAAGTGACTCTCAGAGGGTACAAATTACATCTTGACTTAAGACAGTCTGTAGCATACGAAGACAGAACCCAGCTCCTAATCAATCTTTTTTAGGTTGGCTATGCCAAATTCTGTTTAAGGAGTTTTGACCTCTAGAGCATTATTTCCTTACCTTTCTTGCAACCTCGAAGTTTTTCAAGGGTGTTCAGTACTCCAGGGTCATGAAGCTCTTCTCTGAGGGCATCACCTGATAAGGGAATGATTTGTTTTCTATCCTGCTGTCTGGCATCCTTCCATGAAGCATGTCTGACTCTGACACATGCTGTTGTGGTTGTGCTTTTGCTAATCATTGGACTGGTCATATTTTACTTACTACATGTTTACAAATAATAGTTTGGACAACGGTTATTTTAGTGTGAACCCGTGGTATTTTGTATCTTTCTTAAATCCTCTGCCTTGGTTTAACAAACAATTCCAATCTACATATTTTAAGGAAAATGTCATGCTCATTGGTGCTGCAAGAAAACTTTAAAAATTGCTATTGAAATGATCGGCAAATAAATAAATGAGAAAGAAATAAATCCCGTTCCGCCCTGAAATAAAAAAAACCAAACAAACAAGCATAAAAGGTGGTGATCCATAGATGCAACACCAGAAGGCAAAGAAGCAAAATCATAGTTATTAAGATGACCTGATTACTAAAACCAATCAGGCTATTTCTGAGTGACAGAGTTTTGAATGTCTGTGGCTTGCAATACCAGTTACAGATGTACCTGAGCAGACACAGGGAGAAAGAGGAGGAGGGAAAGGTACTCTGGTGCCTCATCCCTGGGACCTGGAGATGCTCCCTGTCATCTTCCACACAGAGGCTTTTTCACCTCCTGCACAAAGTTCAGTTAAGAGGTAGGAAAACTACCAGGAACATTTCACAGATTGCCCTCTGCTATTTCTTTCCCTAGGTCTCTGGAGTGGCCTGCAGTCCAAAACTCAGGTTTGGTGTACAGGCCATGCCAGGAAAGGTTCCCTGGGGAATATTACTGGATCATTGCTCAGGTCAAGCAGTCCCAAGCATGGAGTCAGATTGCCATGCATAGTTCAAAGCAGCTTTTCTACAAGAAAAATTGCAATCTATGGCCGTTTAGTGCTTGACAATTTTCTACCACAGTATGGTAAAACTTTCTCTATTAGCAGTTATTTGTACTGAAAGTATTTCTTTTCTCTGTTAGGCATCTTTATACTTGCAGCATTAGGGAAAACCACCAGAATAAACACTGCTTTATAAGCCTGTGGAGTTTATGATAGGGTTGTGAGCTGGGAAAAATGCTTTGTCTGTGCCTTGCCAACTCTGTGGTAGTATAAAGCTGAAGCCAGACATCAAAACATTAACTGAGAGAATGCAAAACAGACTTGACAATATTTCGCACTTACCAGAGGCTTACTCAAATTTGGAGAGGTAAATATATTTATAGCTGCTTTCAGAAGTGTCTAAACTGAGCTGAACTGTGCACAAGTACTTAGTGCTTTCAATATTTAAACTTTAAAGGAAAGAAATAGCTCCATAGATATAATTCAGAGCTAAAGACTGCCATCTTTGCTGTTATGAGTAATTATTTTACTACCTACCAAATATTGTACATGTCACAATGAATTTAAGTAGCTGATTCTTGCTGTCTACAGCCTAACCTCAGTAATTTACAGTTACATTACAGGATTGCAGATTTTACCTAATTCCTACATCATTGGAGCATATTGAACACTGGGAGGAGTTCTCTATGGAGGAGCAACTCACCCAAAAATAGCCTTATTGTGAAGCAATAAGCAATAAGCATCTTGCCTTAATCTACCATCCACACAGCATCTCTGTAGCAGTGGGGAATTCTGTAGCCATGTTGTGACCATAATGACTGTGTAGAGGTTAGAGGAGTAGCCACAGCATCTTGTTCCACATGAAACAAGAAGCAGAGACAAATGTAGCTTATGATCATCTGCAAGGGGCTGTTTGGGACAAACAAAACAAAAAACCTGACCATGGCTTGATACTTGTGTTTTGAATGGATGTCTTTTCTTTTGAAAGAAAACACTATAGAGCAACTTCTTGTCCTCTATAGTCAGGACAGTACTCCACTAGGTAGGTTTAAAAATGGAATTCCACTATCAACCTTGAATATATTGTAATATATTTCTGCAAGGAGAATGAAAACAATTCTACTTTTTAAAAGAAATATACCTTAAATTATGCCCATTGCTCAGTACATCTGTGTGTGTATACTGTATTACCAGCACACTCACGCTTCAAAAATATCTTAGTGACCTGTGTATATTTTCAAGGTAGTTTTCTTTTGTCTCCTTTTCTACTGCTTATAATTTTCTCTCTCTCTGTATGTCCATGTTCAGATGTCACTAAACCACCGGGTGTCCAAACTTTAGTGACTCCCTTGCTAGGTGAGAAAAATACCATTTTTCACATAATCCTACTACACCTCATGCTACTTGTAGCTTGGTTTCCTAAGGCAATGAGGTTACTGTAATTGTGCACTGTGTGTGTACGTTTGTGTGTATGCACAATTTGACTCAGTCTCCTCCCAGTAACCTTCGATCCTGCTGGCCAACTAGTCCAATGTAACAAACACATGGCAGCTTCAGATATTTTTAGTTCCTCCAGCAAGGAAAATAGGCCAGCAGATAGTGAGGAGAAAACCCCCATCAACTCCCCCACTGAGAAGGCTAAGGCATGGATGCCCTAGATGAGTGCAGAGTGAAATGTCCAGAACTGTAGTCCTGGGAAAACAATGGGATTTTGCACCTAATGAGATAGCAGATAACACCACTGCAAGACAAAACCGTAGGAAACCAGACTCCACCATCTCCACAGCTCTTGGATGAGTTGGGCAGCACTTAGACATGGGTTAAGGTTTATGTTGTCTCTTGAGACATGGCCACTGCCACGTTCCTCATTCAGGGGACCCCTAACTCAATTTTTACATCACTGAGGTCTACTGAACATTCGAGAAAAGTTCCCTGCATCCCTGAAGATGTGGAAGCCTTCTGTAGGCACAAGAGCCATCATGCTTTACAAATTAACCTCTGAGGGTAAATGCCCTTTCCCTTCCTCTTGATTTAAGGTGCTCATTAATTTGCTACCTATGCAATGACTGACAATTACAGCACGTTCCAAGCTATGGAGGTACAGGAGGAGAGAGGAGAACTCCTTGACGCAGTCTGCCTTAGCTGACGATAGCGATTAATAGCTTAGATCTACAAATAGCTCACCTGGGGTGCTCAATTCTTTCTACAGTCCAGGGAATTGACTACACTACCAAGGCTACAGAGGCCCTGTGTATAAGCCAGTGAAACATCATTTTTCCAATTCTCTAATCAGCTTGCAACAGCACACCTTCTTTTGTGCTCTTGGGCTGCTCCACCAAGAGGCCTCCACGGTCAGAGGCCATGCTGGTTGTTCAGCAGCACAGCTGATCCATCAGTAGGCAGACAAAGCTGGGAAAAGAGCATGCAAGTCCTGCCAACTCATCAAGCAGCATTACTTCCTCATATCCAACTGGCTGCAAATAGCTCTGTCTTTCTAAAATGATGATTATAGTTGGATCAGCAAATGTAGCCTTCCACACTGTTCATTTTTCTTGTGGGAATGCCTTGTTCCTATAATAACAACACCTTCATAAAGCAAATAGGAAGTGTTCTGGGCTTTGTAAATCATAAGATATCTCAAACTGGAAGGGACCCATAAGGATCATTCAGCCCAATTCCCTGCTCCTCATAGGACTACCTAACACTAAAATATATGACAGCATCATCCAGACACTATTTGAACTCTGGCAGGCTTGGTGCCATAACCACTTCCCTGTGGAGTCTGCTCCAGCATCCAACCATCTTCTCAGTGAAGAACCTTCTCCTAATATTCAATCTGAATTTTCAATGATGCAGCTTCCTTCCATCTCCTCATGTCCTCTTGCTGGTCACCAGCGGGAGAAGATCAGCATCTCCTTCTCTGCTGTCCTCTTAAGAAAGTCATAGACTCCAACGAGGTCTCCATTCAGCTTTCTCTAAGCTGAACAAGCCCAATCACAGCTGCTGACTTCACCTTGGCAACACCTCCAACCTTAGTGAGCCATCATCTTCATCAGTGTTTGCTTTGACTTCCAGAGGCTTATACCTATTGTACAAGGGATGAGTGGAGACTAAATATTGTTTTATGATAAGCATAACTTGTGGTTTTTCTGAAGAAGAGACAGGAAAACCAGATAACTGAACAGCACACCAAATAATCCCTTACCCGAATTTCAAATGAGTATTTCTGTCAAAGCCTCTGACCATGTCAGAGATCAGGAAGAGAAAGGTTGCTTCGTGAGAGAGGATAAGCCAGATGCCAAGGGTGATCCCAGCACAAGCAATGCCACCACCACCTAGGCTGCCACCCCACAGGGCAATAATAATATGGTTCAGTAACAATCCTTTACAGGGCAAGCTAAAGGATCAGGTCCAGAGGACATTTCAGAGTCCAGTCACAAGAAGCAGCAGGCTGAGCTAGAGGTCCAGCCAGGGGAACAGTCACAGACAGCACTGAGTGCAAGCATACCCTCAATACAGGTCAGAGAAGAACCAAAGGCTCAGAACTGCACCTAAATTGAACTTCTAGGTCCACTGGCAGAGGGTGTGCAAGAGGCTCAGGTGAGTCTGATCTGGGCTATTAAGGTATATTAGTGCCCTAAGGGCACTGAGAAGAACTTGGAATTTTACTCATAGTCAGGTATCAGGAAAACAACTTTAGCTGTTCATGCAGTTTCTTCCCTGCATCTGTCTATCTGTCCGTCCAGCTCCTCAGAAGAAGCTTCTACCAAACCTTCTCTGGTCCAAGACTGACAGTATGTGATGGAGTAATCAGAGTGTGTACCTGCACACAGGAAAAGCCACTACCAACACAATGGGCGGAGCCACAGACAGTGACACCAGCTGGGAAAGAATGATTCATAGGTGATGGATCACCACCAAGCACTGGGAACCACCTGCAGGATAAAGGCAAATCTGTGGCTGATAAATGAAATGCTCTTTGGTTTCTAGGTCAGCAAAGAAGGTTTATTGCAAAGAGTACCTGCTAACTGATCAGCTCTTCAGCTTGAAGACAAGCCAGCCTGCACACCTAGGTTTTCTTGCAGTGGGAAGCAGTGTGTAGATGTGAGGCATGGGAGAATTGGGGGAAGAATGCATGGACATATCAGTGTCAGGACCTGTCCAGGGCTCATGCCCATCCCAGGGAGACAGATAGTAGTCCCAGGAACTGCAAAACACACAGAACCAGCTTATTCCATGACAGATAGCACAAGCAGGGTGAAGCAACTAGTAAAGAAATAAAACAAATTTGATTGTGTATGGCCTTCTAAACCATGGGTGCCCAACCACGACATACCCAGTAGTTGTGGTTATCCAATCTCCAAAGTCAATAGGAGGGCAAGAAAATGCTCATGAAAATGAGTTTACATCTTGTACTTTGATACCATATCAACACAGAGTGAGGAATGGCACCTACGGAATACTTCCCACACCCTGAAGCATCACCGCAAGAATCTTCTTAGTGTTTGAACATTAAAGCTATCATAAGGTAAAGTGGTATTGCTGTGAGGTTAAAAGCCAGAGCAGGAATTAACCTTTTGGCAATGTCACGTTCACTGGATGATAAAAGTGTTTTCTAACTCAGAACTTTGATATAAAGTCCATACATTTAAATGGACTTAATTTTTTTCCTCCAGAATTAGCCTCTGTGTTGGAGCTTTGTTGCCACTATAGCTAATGGTACAAAAATATTTGTGTGAATGCAAACACTGGAAAGGCAGAGAAAAAAACTTTCCCCTTTTATCTATTCGAAAGTTTCTAAAAAGATGCCACAGAAGAAATTTACCTTATTTTCTTTTTATGGTGTGATACAGTGTCAGGTCATGCTGGCTTTGGCTGTAATCTTATCAACAGTATCTCATCTTTTAGGAATCCCTGCTACAATGTCAGCTGGAGTATCTTTCTGGAAAAAGAGGACTCTTGAGAAAGAAAAGCAGTTGTACAAGATGACCTAATAGTTGAATAATCTTTTCCCTTTAGGCAAAGCATGAAAAAACATGAAAGCTACCAAACAGGGTGATCAGAAATAACTGGAAATACGTGTCCTGAAGGGTAATACATGATAGATCCCAAGAGTCACTCAAAACCTCACTAGCAGTTATTTGCCCCTTCTGAAGCTGGGGGTCT
>WEIT01019478.1:1165-44134 GCA_013389985.1 Dryoscopus gambensis | reverse complement strand
AAAATCAGTGATTGCTGATTTCAGGACACTATGTCATTTGGAGTGTAGCAAGGACTAGATCTGTTCTCATGAATGTCAAAAGGATTTTGCAATTAACTTCACAGCATGATAAGGCCCTGGGTCTTTAAAAATAGAGTTGTGGTATAACTCACAAAGTTCTCAGTAGTTTTGATTTTTTAATTTTTTTTTCTGTCACATTTTTTATAAGAAAGACACAGGCTAACACTTCAGCTATATATATATTTTAAAAGCTAGGTGTTTTAAAATATTTCATTCTCTACCTTTTTTTCAACACCAATTATTCTGCAATCTGTAGTGTGCTGTTTTTCTTACTTTCATTTTTCTGGCAGTTTCAGTTATAGTTCTAAAGAAACACAGCAAGACTGAGATTGAAAAATTTCTGTTATTTTATTGGGTAACTGTTTTATTCAAGCAGAAAAATACAAAAGGCAAAATTGTGTCTTAAATGTCAGCTGGAAATAAAGCGTGTTTGTTCTGCATGTATATCTGCCTTGAGAGAAGCAGAATAAAGGAGGAAACTTCACAAAAAATATCACTTTTTATTAAAGAGATTGTGCTATACTGAATTTATGTAACTTGATAATCAAAATGCATACTTTATTAATACAATATTATACATTATACAGATATATAGTCTGCACTTTTGATATTACCTTAATGTTTCAATAGTTACTGTAATAATTTTGTAATATGCAGCACATTAAGACATTTACTCTTTTTACGTAGCTTAAAAATTACTTTATCAATGACTGATTATAAGTCAATTAAGTATAAGGATGGTTTTCAAAGAAACAAAAACTCCTGTTCAGTATTTGCCTAAAATATTTAGCAAAGCCTTCAGTTGTAAAAGGCAACCAGCTTGGTTTAAACAAATTATTGTGCTACTGAAACACAAAAAGGATAACCCAGAAAGAGCATCTATTGTGGGTCTTTTTTTAACACTGACATTGTTTCTGAAATGATCATGAACTATATTGCCTCAAGACATCACTGCCCCAAATATAGGGAAGTCAGACCAAGCAAGTTTTAGCCATGGTACACTTAAGCTACGGTCATTATTTTATAAAGACAAACTAACTTGATAATAAAAATATGTATTCCACTACAACTGATAACACTGAAGAGAATTAACTGATTTATCTGAAAAACAACTGACTAGTTAAATGGAAAATGAAACTGCAAAAAAAAACCCAACAAACCCAGCCCCCAAAATCCCCAAATCCCTTTACAAACCTTACCATATCCTCTAAAAACCAGCATGTATTACCCATTGTTTAATAATTATCAAACCTATCTGCTATTGAAACAGGGAAGGTTGAAGAGTGACAATAAATCAAATTACCTTTCAGATCCATATCTACTATTTCCAGCAGTCAATTTAAAAATTTAAGCTACAGAATGACAGTAGTGCAGAGCAGAATTAAATGTAAGACAAAATGTCTGAGTTCTTTTCTGTCTCAAGGGCAAAGCCAAACCAGTTACTTTTTTTCAAGGCTAAAACCACAAAATACTGTTCAGAAAGTAAGAAGTTCTGCTACTCTTCCTTTTTCTAGGTGTTTGTGTTTGTGTGTGTGTATGGTTTGGGGGATGCGGGTGTATTTTCTTTCAAGAAGTGATTGTGGATACTCATCTTTAAGCAATATTCAGCATACTCAGGGGGTACCCAGCCTAGCAGGCTCCTTAGTTTGCAAGGTTACCTTGTAAGTTATAGATGAGTCCTTCATTAAAAATTTGAATCAGTGTATTGTTGGAAAATTCCCCTGAATGTCAAAATTCAGGCTTACCTTAGATGCTAAAGCAGGTGTATTTATCCTATTCTGTGATTCTAAGAGGCGTTCTATAAGCAGGAAGCTACCATGTAACATGAATGAGAATATTGATCTCTAACTTTTTGCTAACATCTAGAACACATATAAAATCTACCTTTTTTATTTGTATTAACCTATTTAACAGAATCCTCCTTAGGTGTCTTCTCTAACACATGGTACTATTATCAGGTCAAAGCATTTCCCAAAAGTCTGATCCAAATCTTACTGAAGTCAATAGAACTTTGACTTTACTGAGTTAGGATAAGATTTAATATATTTTACAAAACTGCTAGTCTGGCCCAGATTCTGCAATGATTACTGAAGTCAGTAATGATTTCTGACCTTCTGTTCAGTCTAACCACATATTTTTGGTTCAAATCAGAGGTTCACCATCACATTAAAAAATTAGCAAATGAGACATTCCATCTGTCCAATAAAATAATTTGGAACCTATGCCAGAATAAGCATGATATGTAGAAAATATTTAGAAATTCAAGCAGAAAACGACAGGAAAAAACACTAGCTGAAATGTCATCTTTGTTATCATTAGTTGGAAATGATTCCCGGACAAGTATTAAGGTTAGTAAAATGTGAATTTTAGTATCATTATTTATAAAAAGAGTAAAAACTATGTTCATGTAAACTTTTAAATAAGCACAGGAGTCTCAATATTTAATAATATTAAATTTAACTCAATTTAATTAGCCCATTAGTTGAAAGCATTAAACTACATGAAAAATTCTTTCTTTACATATATTTTGTATTTCTTGAGCTATAAATAAGTCAGTCATTCTTTGAAGTACACTGTTCATAATGTATTTCAAGCCAGATAAATCTTGAGAAAAAGTGGTTCTGAATTTCATATTGATGATACTGTTTTTGTTAGCTCATTGTTTCTTTTTCTGAAAAGTTTTAATATAGACAAAGCTGTTTCAAGGCAACTTAGATAGAAAAAGTGAATAAAATGGTTTGTATACAATTGTTTCTTAAAAAATGAATACTTCACAAGGTTAGAAATACAATGCAAAGCTTTCTTAATAAGAGAAAGGTATTTCAGCCAGTCTGCAGACTTACCCTGTATCTTTTGACATAAAGCATTGGATTTATGCTACAAGGTTTAAGCTTCTTAAAAGTTAGATACTATGTGAGTTTGTCAAATAGTCTACCTTTATAGTTAATAGACTGCCATCTTCTGAAACAATGTCTTAGAACGGGCTATAAAGAACATAGCTATCAAGCTCAGTTAGCTTTAATATAGCTAAATCCACAGAAGCTAACCGAAATTAACCGAAACCAACTCCTTTTTTTGAAAAGCATTAAAAAAATAGTATGTAGAACACCAGTGTTCTAGCCAATACTCCCAAGAAAGTGGCTATGTCTGCACTGCCCTATACCGGCTCCATTCACAGCCTTACAGGTGGATTGCTGACCACTGCTGTGGTACAGACCGGGATTGACCTTCCAGCAGCTGCAAGCAGGTTTGAAAAGCAGTGACCTATAGCACTTTTCTGTGTTACCTACATGCAGCACAGCGACTGTATAAGTATGATCTTAAGTACTCTGCAACTTCACCTTAGAAGCTGGCCCTCAGGCTTATGACTCACACTGTGCCTCAGACCTGTGCATATTTTCTTCTAACACTCAATGGTGAAGGCATAATGAACTTTTAAAAGCCCTCTCCACTTAGTGGTCCAGCTCTGACATTAGAACTACATGGTGCCTCAAGCAAGATATCAGTGGGTGAGAGGAATGATACATCTAACTGTCACATTAAAGGAATTATGAATTTGATTTTAGCTCTTGCCTCTCCCCCCATCCCAGTTTTTACACACTGATAATTTCAGTGAAAGAAGTGCCAGATTCAGCTGAAACTGTGGTGAGACATTGAAGCAGGGTACCCAGAGAAGTTGTAGATGCCCCATTCCTAGAAGTGTTCAAAGTAAGATCAGACAGGGGCTTTGAACAACTTGATCTAGTAAAAGATATCCCTGCCCACTGCAGGAGGATTGCGACTATATGATCTTTGAAGGTTCCTTCTAACTCAGACAATTCTATGATACAATGATCCTGTGCTCATTGTGTCTAGAGAGGCAAAGGTAATGGAAAATTTGCTTCAGAGACTTAGAGATACAACGTTGAACGACTGAAAGATTATCCTTCCCACATAATCCTTTCTGTGGGCTTCCACCATGAATGACAAGATATTAGAGCCATCTCTTCAGAGGAATAGGAACATAGTCTCCCTCTCTGAAGGAGAAGCAAGCAAGCAAGCATCACTGTGTCAAAGCACACACTACCAGAAAAAAAAAAAAAATCATAAAAACCCATTAAGTGATTGGGTAGGTCATCCAATTAAATAAGGACAATCTGCTCTGTATGCAAAAGACAAAGGAGAATGTAGACCAGAGAAAGTGTGTGGGAGGATATCAGGAATTTAGACAGATCTGTTGCCCCTGAGTGTGATAAAGTGTAATAGGTTGAACCTGAATTGATTGACAGGCTTTTGGGCCTATTGCTTTTGCAATTTGCATATAAAAAGCCCGTGTGAGCACAGCAGATTTCTCTTTGTTTCGGCCTTCAAGGGTGGAAGGGTGGCCAAGGCTAGAGGGTCCCGGGCCCGGGCCCCCCTCAGCACAGCACAGGGCTGACCCTCCCCTCCAAGAGGGGAGCCGTCCTCGCTCCGCAGGCAGCCCGTAACTGAAATTATGTGACCGAGATAAATCTGAGACCGCCGGGAATGGCTGGGCTGGCGAGACACCTTGGCATCCAGCACAGCTCTCGAAGAACCGAAGAAACACCACACCATAACTGACAAAGACACCTTTTCTTTCAAATCAGCAAGGAAAGAAAAGTGAAGTCACGTGGGACGAAACTGAACATGGCGATTCCAAGGTCAGAAACAGAGGGAAAGGGGCAAGACCACGTGGGAAGGCAGCTATAGCAATGGGAAAAAAGGGTTGCTGCACTTTTTGGTGCGAAGCTTAAAAATGCTTCTTGCAAAGCCATAGAAAGGGTTTTAATCCATTTGGAAAAACTTGGGGGGATGAGAAGTTCTTGTGCAGCCTGGGATGTTAAAAAAAGGCCCACGCCAGGCCAAACAGAAGTTGTGAGAAGTTGTTAAAGACTTGAAGCAGAGAATTTTTGCTTTCAAACTGAGATAACTCATCCTTAAAAAATTAAAACCCCATTTTCTCTTGTGGCCCGTGATTTGGCAGTGTGGGAAGACTGCAAATAATTCATGGGAAAGATATGTTTTTCACTTCTACAGATTTTCTCCAGGTGGGACTGTTGGTTTGTGAAAACTCTATGGCATAGTAGAAGAACCTCTTTTCCTAAAGCATAAATAGATGCTTAAAAAAGGTTTAACTCTCACCAAAACCACCATGTTCTTGTTTTGTTTCCACTTGTGAAAGGTTTGCGGTAAACGAGAAGGCATTGGGAAAGAAAAAGTATTTTTTAAAAAAGGTTTGCTTTAATTTCTTATCAGTTCTTTTTTTTCATTCTGTTAATAGTAAACTTTCTTTTATATTGCAACTGTTTAAGTGTAGACCTTGTTTTACCCCAGAGTTTCTTTACATTTTCCTCAGTAAATCCATATTCTCCTTATGCACATTATTAAATTTCATGTGTTTGGCATTCAAACCAGCATCAAACCACGACATAAAGTCTCAAGTGGCCTTTTCCCAGTACTGATGGTCACAGCTTCCTCAGAGTCTCAGACATGCTGAATGGCTTCTGTGTATGACTGACTTCAAGAGGAAAATATCTGCATGATAGACAGTCAGAACACATGATAATGACTGTCCCATCATAATCTTAAGGTAGCAGTATATAAATAATTAAATTTTAGAAGGTAGAAGCTAGCATTAGGCGTTGCCTACTCTGAAATTTAGGTACAAAAATGGATCACTTTCATTAAAAACACACTCGGATATTTTCTTAGGAAAGGTAACTTTTCTACTAGGATCCTATTGTTTAACTACCTGCTCTACAATTCAAAGGAAACCTAGAGAAGTTGAATGCTTATTATTTTTAACACTGACAGTCATTTTAATAACTTTCCAAATAAAAAAAAAAAAATTGTACTCTAGATCTTTTGCACACCATCCACTCCTAAAATGAATGACATTAGCTTTTTCACCACAGGCTAGCATGTGCCTTTTGTCACAATGAATGTATCATTCTGTGACTGAAACCTTATTAAATGTATTCACACTTTATATTTCCAGAAAACAAGTTTGATTCAATATCAACCTGACATGAATATAACCCATGTTAATTGTTTAATATGTAGGGTATTTTTTTTTTTTAATAATGTAGCAAAAATCTGGAAAAATAGCAAAGGTCCCTCATGGTATCCATTTTGTTTCTCTAAGTTAACCATAAAGGAATTTTTACATTATTAATTCTATATTTTATGAAGATTAGATGTGGTGGCTTGATTCTGTATAACATGGAGGAAACGAGTATCTTTGTGATAACTTTATTACTTAACGTTTTACTCCAAAGTTATGAATATAGAAACTGAGACAGGGGAGTCTAGAGGAGATTGTTGAGTTAAAAAGACACAATTGTTCCCAGATCCCTCTTGTGAAGCATGGGCATTCAGTTCTCTCTCACTCCTCCTTTCTAATTCCTACTCAGAACTCCTTGCATATTTTTGTGCAAAGACCAGACACAGCTGTCACTTCTAATTAAATTTCAATAACTCAAGTTGAGTATTTGTGAATTTGATTTAATTGTGTTAACACTGTTTTCAATAAATACAGAGAAAAGCCTTCTACTTTTATCTAACAGCAAAAAAAGTCTACCAAAAATATCTTGGTGGGAAAAAGAAAGGTTTTTTAATCTGGGATTATACTGTCAAAATGAAACACAGGATTAGTTTCTATTTCAGTTGTGTGGCCACACTGAGAGGCAGCTTTATTTCTTAGAATTCAGCCCTGCATTCCCTAATACACTAGGTAATAATCAATAAAAGGAATAAAAGGTACCTGCCAGTTTTCCTGAACAGAAACATATAGAATATGCACTTCTCCAAAGCTGTCTTGAACTATTCTTTTAATATGTTCCTAGACACATAAGGTCTGGTTTCCAGGGTACTACTTTGGTCACTGAAGATCATATAGAACATTTTGTAGTCTGTATAATATTGCTTTGAATCTAATTTCTAAGGAAGAAAGGTAAGATATAATGAAAATGAAATATTACTTTCTACATTGTTTTACATTTTACCTGATAACGCATTTTAGATTTCACATCGTAGTAGTCATATTACTGGCAAGGTAATTTAACAGTCTTAATTATGCAACCAAGAAGTATTTAACTGCTCCAACTCCATGCAATTGCTCAGCTGGAAAGTTTGAAAGGAAAATTTAAACAAATGTTATATACAATAGTCTGACACTGTTAAAATCGATGGGGCAGTAACAAAATTTTAGTGAATTCCAGTATTTTGAAAAAACCCCAAGGCCAATACTAAAATTCCCACTGATTAAGTAATGGCATGATAGTGATAGTCTGGCCTCATAACCTCAACCTCAACAACTTTCTTAAACATATATATATTTTTTTTTAAATCTTTTAGATGGGCTTTAAAGATTGTTTGAGACTGGGAGACAGGTTATGTTTGGTCTTGCTTATTTTTTTCCCTGACTGGAAGGAGGACATCTCCTGGGGCCCCAGAGGACTCCTTCTTATTCCTTCCTCTCTGTTGTACACAATTTCAGTCTGCTCAGAAAAATTTTCTCCTTTTGAGTGAAGAGCAGAAAATTAAAAACATTCATGAAACAGTTACAGAACTAAGAAAAGTCTTTAGCAAACTTCTTTATGCTTATCTGATTGAATAAATTAACATATTTAAATTTCAGAGACAGGAAATGGCTTACAAATAATCTCCAAATACATCTGTCAGATCACATACAGATATGTACGGATACATTGCACCTAGTCATGAAAACCTGACTATATTATGATCTTCCAAGACATGATTCATCTTCTTATGCATAGTTACCTGCTTTTAGACAGATTAATCTCAGTATAAAAATTCCTGATTTTTCTCTGCTGTTTATTAAAGGAGTGTAAAATGACTAGTTTTAAATGAAGACATTTTAAGCTTAGATGAGGTTAATTTCTTCTTAAAAGTCTCAGTTCAATTAACCAGACATAGCTGTCAAATACCTTTTTAAATGTCATAGTATCTCCTACTTGACCCCCAGCTGGTGTTCCAGAACAATGCAGATCTTCCATGAATCCTGTGTCATAGATTATAAGCCTATGTGAATATCTTGAATACCCTGAGGTATCATAAATGGCACTACATGCCCTATGTGGACAGCTGAACCTAGACTTAAATGGTGATTGCTAAATTGTTTTGATCCATTAAACAAGTTTCAGTGAGCATTAGCAACATGCATTTTATTTGGAAGATGAAGACAGCTTAGCTAGATATAGCAAACCACAAACAGCCTCATAATAGCCTGGTTAGAAAGCTGTCAGTCATAACAGAAATGTAAAACCAGCATTATATATTCTATTTATTCTAACTCATTGATTACATAAATGAGATGCAAAGATTACCTGAAACAAGTAGATGCAAATGCAAAGTGATGGTCAACTTTTCGTAGTGGATATGATAAAACCTCTGACTAAATCAAAGAAATATGTAATCCATTGTTTCTCAGAGTCCTGGGAGATTGATGGAAATCCAAGTAACAATTCAAGCAACTCAGAAATCCTTATAGAAACACATCAGCTATGTGTGATAAATACGTTTCTGTGTGTGCGTGTACATTTCTTTATTTGTACATAGAATCAGAATAATTTATGTTGGAAAACATCCAGTTAAATCAGGTTGCTCGGGAACTTGGCCAGCTAAATTCGGAAAAGCTCCAGGAATGAAGATTCCACAAACTCTCTGAGCAACCTGTTCCACTGTATCACCATGCTCTCAGTAAAAGCATTAAAAAAAAATTTAAAAAATTTAAAACAATAATAACAGTAATAATAAGTTTAGGAAAAAAAAATCCTGAACTCAGAAATTTCTGTGTTCAGCCTTTTGTCTACTGCTGCTCCTGTGGTGCAGCTTTGAAAAGAATTTGGCTAAGTCTTCACTATTCTTCTAGTCTTCTCCAAAAAGTAGTTCTAGACAGATACAAGATCTCCCCTCAATCTTCTGTTTCTAGAACTTAAAAGGTAAGTTCTCTCAATATAGTAAATACCAAATTATTTAAAATTTCCTGTGGTTGCTACTTTATAAAGTTCAAGAACTGCCTGATAAAGTGTTGCTCTGCATGTAGTTTGGTGTGTTCTGATGAACCTGGGACAGTATAGAGATTCCTTTGCTCACCACCTTTGGTTGGAAAGCTCAGGTAACTGGGCAACAAAGTGAAAATATGCATTCAATCTGTTAACCCGATTAGTATGCCTTAGCTGGTGTACAGCATAAATTCCAAGTGTGGAAAACAACTATAATAGATTAGTCTTCATCTAGATAACAGAATAGCAAAACTCAAGGTTTAGTTTAGTTCTCTTAACTTTAGCGATATACAATTAAAGCCTCTAAATATGAAGCAGTCACTCTCATTTACCTATATAGTAAGTGGTAAAAACTACCTACATTAATAGACAAATTCATCTGAATGTGAAAAAAATTATTGAAGAACAAAGTAATTTGCTCTGGAAGTTTTGTCTTGGTTTATTTAGTAGGACTATAAACTTACTGAATACAGTGACTCTCCTAGAACTGGATAATTAGGATAAACTAGGTAGATCTGAATATATTAAACTTAAACAGGAAATCAAACACACTGTGCTAGAAAGAAAACACTGGTATTTCTCAGCTTTCTTTCTTTGTGACATTGATGAAGATTGTGATGTATAACTTGAACAATTTATCAAGTCCATAGCGAGATTCTGCAGGACTGAAAAATTTCTTTTCATACAGACACTTTCAAAAATAATTATATCTTCTGATGTTGATATATATCAAAAAAAATGTATTGGTATTTACTTCTGTTGTGTTATCTTCATAATTTATTAAACCGTCTAAACATACACAAAGATTGATATTCTGAAAACCTGTTTACTGCTTCTGTACAAATAAACAGACAGATATTTCTCTGTCCACCTACATGCAGGGGTTATAATTATATTTTTTTATTATTATTCTGAACTTGAATGAATGTCAAAGCTATGATGTATATGTGTGTTACACCCACTCCCCTCAAAAACTTCCTAGTTTAATCACCAGTACAGCTATACTGGGTGTGTGGTCTGAGTAAGGATCTTATAAACTATTTCTAAACTTTCAGGGGTTTTTTAAGTGGACAAAAATTGGATCATGATACTTGGTTTTTTCAGTTTCACTTCTGAAGGATTTTTTTTTTATTACTGCCTGAAGGTCAACAGACACAAAACTGACTAATGTCTTTTTCCAGTCTTAATAAGGCATTTTATCTGAGGATAAATGATGCCTAAATTTAGTTTTCTAAACCCAAAAAGAGTGTTTGATCTAAAGTATGTTGAAATAGTTGGAAATCTTTTGAAATTACTGGAAAGAACTGTAGACACCCTCAATTGTGGGACCTGCTTACACAAATAGTAGTCTTGGCAGCTAAAATATGTTTCTCTGCATAGATATTAGTTCTGTTGGAACACAGCAAGCGTTAATTAGAATAATTTGAGCCACTGTTTTTCATTCTATTATGCTTTCTCTGCGTCTATAAGAAAAACATGTTATAAGTAATAAATTTTTTTCCTTAGTAAACGAAGTAAACCTCCACTAGATAGAGACAAAAGAAGAGGAAATTGGAAGAAATAACTATGGTCCAGAAATTATATCTGCAGAGAAAAAGAAACATCAGAGAAAAATAGCTTCCATTTTATTGAAGTACTCAGGACTTCGTCAAAGCCATGACAGCTTGACTCAGTGTGTCAGAATCACTAACTGAATGCATCTGATAAAGAAGACCAAAATTAAAAGATTTTTAGAATGGTAAGGAATTTAAGTATTATGAGATGAAGGATCAGGCAGGATAGAGACTAGTCTTGGGAAGCGTTATTTAATGACTAATACAACCACAAAAACTAGGCGAATGTTTACTGAATATTTACTGCAGACAAAAAGGTGGGACACACTGTCACTTCAGAATAATGAGGAAGAATGTGGAGGTTTATGGAGCACCCTGAAATACAGAAATCCATAAGGCAGATTAGTTTTTAAAGACAAAAGAAGGAAAAGGCGAGATAGAGCATGGGGGGTATTTAGGTCTACAGTTTAGCTGTGTAAGCATAATGACACTGTCACAATCTGCTGCTTCCGCTCTGCTTTTTGAGGCAGAGATCTAACCTCTGCCTGTGAACTCTGCTTTTAAGGTCTGTTTATATATACTGAAAATAAGTATAATGCATTATCTGCCAGTGCTTCTGCTAGGTCAGATGTGATTCTAAGTAAATGATGAGGAACTGGTTGGAGCAACTTGGCAGAGCACTGAGTTATGAGGTACCTAAATAGTAAGTTTTAGCTGTGGTGTGGATACAAATTCTCCTGTATCATGTGTTACTGCAAGATATGCATATAGGCTTTATTTAAGTGGACAATTTTCTTCTAACTCATTAGCAACAGGACATGTCAAGGGTATGACCTGCTGATTTACCTATTGACAAGTGTAGCTATAGTACCAGGAGATGCTATGCACACAATGCTGAACGGATTTTGTGAAAGATGGAGACAGGGTGCTGATCGGCCTTGTGGCTAAATTCTGTGCCAAAATGTAAACAGGAAAAGAAAAGAAAAGAAAAGAAAAGAAAAGAAAAGAAAAGAAAAGAAAAGAAAAGAAAAGAAAAGAAAAGAAAAGAAAAGAAAAGAAAAGAAAAGAGAAAGTCTAAACTAAATGTAGGTATGTATATGTGAACTATGTATCCCGTAATTGAGAAAAAGGATGTAGGGCTAAACTCTACTGAACACATAAATTTCTATAGGTTTAGGGCACCCTTCACAGTCTACAGTCACTGAATCACCTGTTATTAAATAAGCTCCGAATCATCCTAGAAACTGGATAACTAATCAACTCAATGAATGCACATAACTATTTAAGGTTAAAATTAATCTTTCTAGTCAACATTGCACGTTGTGACTTCAGTAACCATAATGGGAGCCCACACCCCAATGGTCATTTGAGAGTTTGTGTGGGATTCAGTTGCCTACACATTCCAATATTTTAGAGTATGTAAGACATTTATATGATAAGTCTGGCACATGTGACAGAGGCTGCAAGAGGCCATGCCCTTCTGGAAGAGGCAGATAGGCATCCGTCAGCATCTGACGGGGCTTCCTAAGTGAAGATGCACTCTGTCCTCTGTGCATGTAGCACTTGCAAACTTTAAGCCAAGTCACAGGTTAGGTAGCATGATCTGGGAGCTATCAATGGTGATACCACTGTTTTGGGTCCAGATACTAGACAAACAGGAGTCTGATAGTCAACTGCTGGAGTGACCATAGGTCTAAACCAAGTACTGTAGAGATTGGGATCGAGAATTGGCTACTGAGGGCACTGTAGATCCAGACCATCTGGTAGATACACCATTCTGTGGTTTTGCAGGAAACTAGTAGAGATATGAGTACCGTAAGTTGAAGAGTATGTCCAGGTGCCAGTGGCTGGGGAGCCTGGGGATCTGAGGCTAGCTACTGGCCAGTTACTGGTGCAATTCGTATTTTGCTTGTACATACTTACTAAATTCCACTAGTAGACTTCACTCCTGATCAGCTAGAGACAAGGAACAGGACAGAGCCATCAGTGCTACTCACATTCATGTGAGTGCTGTTGGTAATTGTGTGGGTGCTTGTAAGGTAATGTCTAATGCCTGTGTGTGACCAGATGTGCATGTCTATTGTGCCTATGAGTAATGGACACATCTACCAGGAACACACACTATGCCTTGTTTCTGGTGACACGTGGAAAAACAGAGTCAAAACAACCTTGCATCTACTGGGCTACAGGCTAGGCAAACTCCTAAGAGTTTCAAATGAAATATGTGAATCATTTTAGACTACAATAGAAACTACAGCTTTTCCCACAGTTAGTTTTAAGATAACTATCATTTTTCCATATTCCATGTTAGGACACTTAATGTATTGTAAAGTATTAGGCTCTTAAATAATAAATGTTTGGGTTCTTAAAAAGTTAGATTGAAATGTTGTGAGGAGCCATTTTAGTTTGCCTCAGCTGTGGCTGTCGGGGCTGTCAGAGGCATGTGGAGGAGGGGTGCACATGTGCCACTTGCAGGAGGCAGCCAGGAGTGGGGGAACCCTTGTCTCTGGGGTGACTTCACCTGGCAACACCCCACAGGAGGCAGGCAGTAAGGGACACTGTGGAGGGGCTTCTCCAACCAGGTTGCAAGAAGGTCTCCACCAATAGACAGCAAAGAAACATTGAACTGGGCCAATGGGTCCCTGCTGGTAGGCGGACTTTGGGAGGGGCCAGAGGGTAGAAAAACAAACTCCGTCAGGGCTGAGCGCCGCTTGTCGCGGCTCCTTGCCGCTGTCGGGGGCTTGCTGTTGCCTCTCCTGGGAGGACTTGCTGCCACTCGCCAGGGCTCGCTACTGCTCGCTGGGGCTCGCTGCTGTTTGCTGTTCCCATTCGCTCCCTCTTTTGCCCTGGCCCCAGCCTGCCTGCCTGCCTGCTGGCTCATCCTCGCGCCTGCCCTGCCCTCCTGTGCTCCTGACCGCCTTCCTCCCACTTCACCCTGCGTCCTTGCCCGCATCCTTGACCACATCCAACTCTGCTGCCGCGCCGATCCAGCCTTCACGGCCTGCCCTGGTGCCCCGATCCAGCCTTTCGCTGTTAGCCTGTCCAGGGTCCTGGTCCTGCCACCCAAGCGCCCACTCACCACATGTGCAGAGCTGTCACCGCACGAGCCGTGCCTGTGGAGCCGTGCCCCTCTGGGAGCCGTGCAGGCTCGCTAACACCCAGCCCGGCCACAGACAGACCGGCAGCACGTGCACACCCCTCCGCCGCCCGTACTCCGACAGCACTGCCCTGATTCTGCTGATGGTAATGCTCTTTTTTTGTCTCTGTCCCCTCTCTCTCTTCTCCCCCAGTCCTTTTCCTTTTTCCTTTCTTTTTTTTCTGTCTCTTCTAACCCTCTTCCGCTCAGGCAACCCATTTTCACTCTCCTTTTGTTACCAATAAGCAGTTCTCATATACAAGGTTTGCCTCGTTTGGCTTCATTCTGTTCCCAACCATTCGTTTTCAAAAGAACGCCTCGCATTTCCCCATAGTAGAACGCGATAAATGTCTAAAAAAGCCTAATAGTATAATTATTTGCATATTAAGGTTTGAAGTTAATCACTCAGACATTAAAAATATTTTTACGTATAAAAATGTATCTAAGTATCACTTTATTTTATTCATAGTTTCAGATTCCTAGTTTCTCCCACTTTCTAGAGAGAGGCAACACTAACTATATAGTGGTTTAAACCAACTGTGTAAAGGACTTTCTTGCCTACTTTAAAAATATGACCAGAGAAATCAAACATTGCTGATGGTGAGATGAAAGATGCTTTAATTAAATTACAGTCATAGAATCCTGGAATATATCAAGTTGGAAGGGAACCATAAATATTGAGTCCAACTTCCTGCTCCTTGCAGGACTACATAAAACTAAATTCTATGACTAAGAGCATTGTCCAGATGCTCTTTGAACTCTGACAGGTTTGGGATTATGTCCATAAAAAATTGTATGGAGTTACATCATATTTAGATATCATACTGGAATTTATATTTCTCTATAAGTTTTCCTTCATTTCACCATATGTTGTACACATTCTTCTATGAAGAATTATGTAATTTTTAAATATATTATTTTCATTGAAGTGATATTAACAATGACAGAATTTGATCTTGCCAAAATATTCATCTCAGTCTCTACTATAGTATCACACAGAATAAAGTTTTGTGGAAAAGCAGCATATTTAGTAAAAATGGGTTCATATCATATGACTTCAGATATCATCTAACACAAAACCAGTTGAACATTTGTGTGTGGATAGATCTATACATAACTATCTCAAAACAACTGAGGTTTGAAGGAACCTCTGGAGATTGTCTGATGCAAAATCCTATTCAAGTCGGGTCACCTAGATCCAGTTGCCCAGGACTGTGCCGAGATGGCTTTTCAATACATCCAAGGAGGGAGACTGTACATCGTCCATGGGCAACTTGTGCCAGTGCTTGGTCAGCCTTGCAGTAAAGAAAGGTGGACAGGCTAGATCGACATGCCAAGCCCAATGGTACGAGATTCAAAAAGGCAAAGTGCTGGGTCCTGCTGCACTGGTGATGCCACACCTCAAAGCTTATATTGGGTTTTGAGCCCCCTGACTACAAGAAAGTCATTGAGGTGTTGAAGCATGTCCACAGAAGGACAACAGAGCTGGGGAAGGGTCTAGCACACAGGTCTTATGAGGAAGGCCGAAGGAGCTGCAGTTGTTTAGTCTGGAGTAAAGGAGGCTTAGGAATTTTTTCTTCCCCAAAAGACTTGACAAGATTGGAAGAGCCTACCCAGGGAAGCAGTGAAGTAAGTATGTCTGGACGCATTAAAAGATATGTAGTTAAATCGTGTTTACTGGCAAGGTTTAGCTATGGACTTGGCAGTGATGTGTTTGTGGTCGGACCCAATGATTTTAAAGTATTTTTGAACCTAAATGATTCCATCATTCTATAATTGATACTAACCTCCATAGAAAAGGAGAAGGGCTTCCTGGTAGAAAAACATAGATCTTTGTTCCTGTTTCTTTTATTACTGACTTGTCAAAGAACTAATAATATATTAAGTCTTTCTCAGATCAGGACATCACTCATGGTTGGTACATATTCTGATTGTCACACAAAGCTTTGCTAGGACAGTGACACAAGACATAATCCAGCCTGCTTTGTAGGTAGCTGCTCTATACTCTTACGTTTCTTTATTGTGAAAATATCTTTTTGGCTCTAATATTTTATTCTCCTCTGGAATTAAGGCCATTTTTTTTTAATGTTATTAAGTAGATCTTGTCAAAAATTTTTGTCAGGAACATTCTTTTAACAGAAAAGTATTTTTAAATTATCCAAAAAGACTGTGTATGTCTTATTTCTGGGGGGGGGAAAAAAAAAAAGAAAACCATAAATTTTATGTTTACCTAGGACAATATGCAATTACTTAATGTGTGATTACCAAAACGTGAAAGAAAAATATGAAATTTGAACGTTTGATAGCTACTGCTTTCAACTCTTCCTTATATTTGCTACCAGCATCAATAGTCTTTCTAATGAGAGAACAATAGCAAAAGCAAGCATATGAATTAAGTCAGTCATAAGAAAACTTTAATTTTAACAATAAAATAGTCTAGCATACAGCAGATTTGTTTTTATAGAAAACCTGTAAATCTCATATTAAGCTACAGTGATGAGAAATTTTGACATGAATAGAAGGACTTAAAGCAAATGAGTACAATTATAAAGCATTTTGTGCAATGAAGAAAAAGAGCAATTTAATAGAACATTGACATACACTCCCTGTTTTCTGTTTGAGAACTGAATATATTATGCACCATTTGGAGAACAGGAAACCATGAACAAGTGACAATATTTCATTCTGGTGACAACTTTTCCTAACTCCCTGATGGAAATAGGTTCATAATATGTTGTTTTATTCTTTTAATGAGAATTTTAATATTTAATTTTTAGCTTACATCCCTGAGTCATGGTGGGGGGAGAGGATGTTTGTTTGTTGATTGGGTAGTTTTTACTTTTTCATGCCAAAATGATTTATTTGTTTGCTTCCTTGTTTCTGTAATTAAACTGGAATTAATTACTGTTAGAAAACTAAAGAGCAACTGTAGCAAAAGAGGATACCAAAGTAGGTGATAGTTTAAGGAGTAATCAATGTCTTCAAAATGCATGGCAATTTCCCATTGAGGCTGTGATATTATCATAGCTTCACAGTTCTGCTAGAACTAGCAGTAAGTTAAATGCTGGGTTAGAAACTAGCAAAACTATTGTGACTGGATCAGGCTTTGGGGATATATTAATATTCTTTGTGTTTCTTCTACTTACAGAAATCTAAAAGGAATCTTGAAGGTTAGAGCCAATTTACCTTATGCTACTGCATTGTACTACAGTTTAGGTGGCTGCTGGGATGACTAACTTATGCTGGTTTTTTCTCATTTTCTGTATTATCTGGGGAGAAATAGGCACCTTAGGGGGCCTTTCATTCTACCTAAATTAGACGCCTACCTTAAAATAGGATAAATCGTTCACTGGTGGTGTATTGACTGCAGAAAGAATTGTGGTTGATTAGTTGTGTGCAGAAAACTGAAGATTTAACTTAGCTCTATTTTAAAAATCTAATGCTTCTTGCAGGCTTTTAGAAGGGATGTCAATGATGACACCTCAGCACTGTACTTTTTAACAGCTAAAAACAGGTGTGTTAAATCTGAGCATATTCTTGATCCATTTTACTAAAGCTCAAATTCAAGCTTAAGCTAGGTGATAAAGTATGTAAGATCTTTCTCTGAAATCATTATTATATTTGAAATATTCCTGATTCTGTTTGACTTTACATCAAATAGCTGTCCTCTTTTTCTAGAGCCTTCACTTAGAAAATTCAAAAATTAATTTGAGGAGACAGTTAAGGGATGTAAAGAGCAGCCACCTTCTCCAGCTGCTCCATCCTGGGACCCCTTTTGTCCTGCTGCTGGCACCCAGCCTGTGTGCACACACACAGAGGCACGTACACGCGTCAGCATGCAGACACACACACACACACACGCATACAATGTGTCGCACAGACAGCCTCAGACAAGGCTCTGCCCCCAGCAGCCACCACATTTGGACTCACACCAGACACAGGCACAGATGGATATGTCCCCTCCTCCTCTTCGGCTGGCAGAGGCAGAAAGTCACTCCTGCAGCATACTCATAGATAGTCAAGCTGTCAAAATAGCTATCTCACCTGCTGTCCATCAGGTTGTTTGACATGTCTTAATTCTGATAATACTGCATTCATCCACAGAGCACCAAGAATAGTCCAAAGACTGGAGTGTACATATAAAATACAAAAAATTAATGACTTGGCCACCAAAACATATGTAAACTTTTTCTCAGAAAAAAAAAAAAAGATTTTATGTTTTCTTCTACTAACTTTAATGATCTATTTGTGTTCTATTCAAAAAAATAGTCCAATTAAATTTTAGGGCAAGTTCTTTGACATAAACTTTGGTGAGGACAATCTTCTGAAATGTTTGCCACTTTCAAAAACAGCTATCAGAATGCAAGTACAAAAAAAGGGCTAAAATTGGTATTTAATTTTAAAGAACTGAATAAATTAACAGGTCTCATAGAAGAAAAGAAAGCAAAAAAATTCAAACCTAAAACAAAACCAAAAGCAAAAAAACAAACAAAAAATCTCAAACGAAAACAAAAAAACCAACCCCCAAAAAACCTCCTCAAAACCCAGGATTCACTGCTGAAAGAATGGAAAACAAATAATGCAAAAAGACTGCAGGCAAAGTGTTTTGTTATTACTGAAATATCTCAAAATAGGTAGTGTTTCAAATTAGGTAATGCCTTGAAATGAGGGGTTTTGCAGATGTACTAGTTTGAAAGCAAACTAGTGAGAGACTTCAAGTCAGAAATACAATTTAATAGGAAAAATAAAATAAATGTAATAGTACAAAAAAACAACCCACTGACAGAGTCAGAGTACAAACCTGACCCCCTGACAGTCAGGGGGTTGGCAGTAGTCCAATCAAATGGTGGCTGCATNTCCCCCTGGAGGGAGGATGGGTCATGCAAGAGATAAAGAACTCTGCCCCACCTGGTGTCAACAGCTGGCCCATTAACAGAAGATAATCCAGAGGGAGGAGGCAGGGAACATTGCTACACCTGGTTTCAACAGATGGTGATAGAATATTTTTTGGGGCACATCTTACACTGTAACCTAGGACAGCAGACTAAAGAAAACTGTCAAGATTCCTACACAGTGATACATACCTTGTAATCACAGGCCTCTCTGGTAGCAAGAGAGAACATTCAGCATAATGAGAAATACTCAGCTGTTTTAAGATTAAAGTAAAAATGAAATATAAGAGTGTATTTGAAAATTGTAACTCCATCTTACAGATATAGCATGGATTTTTCAGATTTGAAGATTCAATAAAATTTACTGATTTATATATTTTGAAAGCAGTTCTGTGTGTAGAAGCATTTATAGGTCATTTTAAAAGAAGGCTTAGAAGGGAAAACCTGAGGGAATAGAGATGCAATGCTGCATTTGATTTTTTTTAGTGATAGCATTAGTTTTCAGATACAAATGACCCAGAAGTCAGCAATAAAAATCTTCTGTTGTATTTTGTCATCTTTCAGGATATAAGATGCACATTATTAAAAAACTTCCATACAAGGAATTAGAAGAAAAGCAAAAAACCCCTTTAAATTACCCCATTGTGCATAGATAAGTATACAGATACTGGCTTTGTTTGTCTCTGTCGTATGAACAGAAAAAATGGCAGTCATATAGTCCATGCTGACTTTTCAAGGCTTTGGGTGTACCACGTATCATCTCTGTTTGCTATATGTTGTAAGATATCTTCCTGCATTTATTAAATCAAATATTACTGTCTGAACTATTGGCAAACTTATTCCCTAGACTTCTGTTGTTCCTTTTGATTGTTTTTTATGATTGATAACAGACATTCCCCTCCTACTTCAAATTTGAGGTTACTGCTGCATTTTGTTTGAACTTTCCACAGTTAGGTCAGTCAAGGAGCAATAAAATTGGAAATTATGATTTCTCTAGAATAATTTCAGAAACATGTTCCATGGAGTTTTGTCTTCCCACAAACTCATGCATTTTTATTTTTATGGTTTTTCCAATGCCCAGAAGCATAGCTGGATGATATTTGGAAACAATAACACTAAAATAACCTGTATATATTTACAGTCACTAAAAGTTTCCTGGAACAGAGAAGTAGAATATACAAGTAAAGATAAGGTGATACTTATGGTCATCTTGGCATCCTCAGCTGTGAAGATGTTTTTGTTTGTTTTGCACTACTTTTATTTTGACCCTCCTTTTAAAGTTTCTCTTCCCAAGGCCCCTAAGATTAACCTAATACAATTCTTTTGGTTTTCTTTAACACAAGAAAAACTGTAACAGGTAGTAGGTAATTTCACCCTCCTCTCTGCATTCCCTAGTCAGAAACAAGGATATCTGTACCAGCTCAACAACCTTAAGCAAGATTTAAATTATTGCATTAAACTTTACTGTTGAGGAGGATTTAACACACATATGTGGTCAGTAACAGTCATTCATCTCACTGTTTGATTATTCGTCAGTGCTCTGCCTTCAAACTTGTCATTTCCTAATAGCTACGCATGTAGAATGTCTCCATTCTTCTGTTTCTACTGCATGTTTATGTTATAGTCCATTCTCCCTCCATGAGGAGGAGGATATAACAAAAAATGCTCAGCTACGAAAGGTCAATCAGAAATGTAGCATCTTGTAATTTAGAAATACCTATACATTATTGACTTCCTCAAATTTTTTATAACTCTCCCAAGGTGAGGTAAGCTTATATTGACGAATGAATATGATCACAGAATTATACACTGGTTTGGGTTAGAAGGGATCTTAAAGATCCTCTAATTCCAACCCACCCTGCTATGTGAAGGGACACCTTTCACTAGATAGGATTTCTTAAAACCTCATCCAACCTAGCCTTGGACACTTCTGGAAGTGATGTATGATGAAGGATGGAATTAACCTTGTTTGAGTTTAGAGTCATAGAATCATTTAGGCTGGAAAAGATCTTTGAGATCATTAAGTCTAACTGCAAACCTGACACTATCCAAGTCCACCACTGAGCCATGTCCCTAAGTGCCACATCTACAAGCTAATAAGCTTCTAAAGGTTGGATTCAATGATCTTGAAAGTCTTTTCCAACCTTTATGATTCTATGATTCTATAAATTACTTTAGAAAAATTGCTGAAAACTACAACCACATATTTCATTTTTTTGCCTTTATAAACACACTACTTTTGCCATTTCCCCACCTACATATAAGCCATTGTATACCTTTCTTCATCTTACCTGGGATATCATACTGATCAGTAATCTGAATGATGACATGTCAGAATTAGTGACTGATTATTCTCAGTATCTATACATTTACTATAAAATCTACACTGTATTCTTAAGTCATTTTGAATACAATTTATTTCACCTATCTTCAAATGCATGAAGTTAGATGTCTGTTTTAATTCTGTTTTCTAGTCTTTTTCCATGCTCAGATTTGTTTCTATAAGGGAAGAGATTAAATCCTATGAGAAGTTTAAAATATGTGAAAAGAATTTTGGCCAAAACTGTAACGGAAGTTTAGGATAATAAAATTTGACTTGGTTTTAAAGCATTTTTTTTTACATTGCAGTAATTGCTTTATGAAATATCTTGCAATTCCACAAAGCCCCTCAGGTTTAATACCTAATTCTGAACAGGAGTTCTCTCACAAGACTCAGAGGAAATAATTTACACGAATTTGGTGCCAATGTTGCTGTTGGATGTTGCTGTCTCACACATGCATTTTGAATATAATTAAAAAGTAACAGTTTCTGTAACTGCATTAGTTTCAAAGCCCCACAAAAACAAATCGGGGACTGAAATCAGCTGTATTCTTGTTAAATTCTAGGGATCACAGAGGACCGTCTGTCCTCAAATCCCTTAACAATGTTTATTTCCTGCATCTTAATTAATATAGATTAGGAAAAATTATTTAGATAGACAGAAAAGTGATGCTGAGGACAATTAAATCATGCTGATAGAAAGAAATACTGAATATATCAAAATCAGCTAGAAATACATTGTATTTCTCTTACTACTTAGCAATACAATAGAGGTCTCCCTACAGGGCACGAAACTCTCAGGTATTTGCGTTAATATTGTCAAGAAGATTTGAAAAGCCTGGGCATGATTTATTTCATGTAATCCGCAGCCCTCCAAAATACTCAATGTGTCAAAAAAAAAAATAGTGGTCTTATATTTTATTTTAATTTCCTGACACTTTGACGCAGTTTAAGGCTATTACTGCAATAATGACATTATGATCTGATAAGTGAGAGATGCCTCTTTCTTTTTTAAGGTGCAAAAGAGACCATGTGCTGACATCAATAACATGGTTTTTATTTATCACCACTCATGGATCCAGTTTGTCCTGTTGGTCCTTCTGCACCCTGGGCTTGGTGGTGGAGGTTCTGGAGTCATTCCTCTGGCGGTGCCACATTTAAACAGTTCAAGTTCTGGGTATCCTCAGAGTGGTCAGAGATGCCATTCCCAAAACTTGGGGTGGTATGTGTATGAGCAGTTCCTTCCTTTCCCACAGCTTTCCACAAAGGGAATTTTTGTCTGAATGCATTAACCAGGATGTGTTAACCAGACCTCCTCTCCGCCAGGCCTGGAATTAGCGCCTTGCTGTCACAAAGTCCTCCCTTCTGTGCTTATCTCAACTTCCTGTTGTAGTGGCTTATTTTATGGCAAGTTCCTTCCCTGGACTTGACAGTGTTTGAGACAGGCAATTGTTCTCCTCAATTCCTTACAAATGATTAAGCCATCAGTGGTGGTGGATGTTCCATACTGCTATTCATGAGTTGCCTTAATAAAACTAAACTTATTTAAAAAAAAAAAAAAAAAAAAAAGAGCTTAGGAAAAGCAACCTCTATAAGGAAGATAAGGAACTGGTGGGGATTGTAACTTGATTTAAATACATTCGGAATTATTTGGGCTTGATCTGTAAAAAATACTAAATATTAAAAAGTCAAATGCTTACCCCCCTTCAAAATATATTAACTTATGGCTAAGAATTATTTTCCTATGAGAAATTTATGTTCTTGTTCACATAGGAAGGGAGTAGGGCACGTTTTCTTGCTGTTGTGTAATGATTCTGCTGAAGAAACTTTATTTGGGGTGAAGTATAAGAAATCGTTCATACTTTTGAATGTGGTAGATTATGGCAATGAATGGGGCTTTGCTGGAAAGGTTTCCTAGAAGTTAACAGCTTGACGATTGTTACTAGAGTGCAGATCACATACAGATATTATTATCTTATTACCCATATTTACAGGATGACCATGATCGCCACCTATAAAGCTGGAACACTTATCTACATGGTGTAACTGACAGCAGCTGAGAGGTTTCACTTAGAAAATTAACATTAATGGGTCTTGGTAAATCCTATCTTACTTTCATTTCTAAATGTAACTAAATCTCCAGAGGGTACTTAAAAATCTTGTGAAAGATAAAGTCAAGATTCTGTCACTGTTGTGATTGTTTTGTCAAGCTAAATCAAACATAGCTTTGAATGTTAATGGTGAACACTCCCAATTCTTAAAATTATCTCATAGGGAATATAATTAAATTGGCTTTTTAAGATACCTCTTAGATTTTGATTATATAATGATGGAAAAAGTTTAAAAAAATGGAATTCAAACTCCTTTTTTTTCTACTTCATGTTCTTAGTCCTTGCATTCTAGTGGGAGGAATTGATGTAAGTTGTGTTTTGGGAGGTTTTTTTTAATAAATTGAGAGGAACATTTAAGAGAGTGTGGAATGAAAAACATTAAGCACTCTAAGTTTTTGAGTAATTGGTAAGGAATGTAAATATCTAAATTAACTTCAATTTTTCTTCTGGTTTTACAGGTAAAAAGTCATTTTATCTTTTACAAAAGAGAAAACGGCACAAGGAACAGGAAATTGGGTTAAACTGTCCAGAAAACACACTACCTTCACTGAAATATCTAGGAAACTATCACGTAATGCAGTTTGTGTCACTCAAATCATTTAGCAATGCCATACTTGCACAAAATAGGGATGCAGGCCTCCTTGGCCATACCAGAGTCTAGAATGAATCTGGAGGTCTATAGAAGAAACATCTACATCTCACTCAATAACTTTAGGTGACCTTAACATTCGAAGAAGATAAAAATAAATTCAGTCATTATTCTTGCAATCTGCTTGAGATATAGTTAGTATAATACATACAATCTGGTATCTATAGTATCTTAAATTGGTATAAAAAGTATGATTCTCCCTATTGGCCATAAAGGAAATCTGACTCAGATGTCATAGGTGTCTTTACTTTAGATCCAATATGGATTGTTTGGATGAATCCATGTGCCATATCTTGCTGAGATTTACAATCTGTCTTCCCTCTGTCTTAGATCCTGTCCCTCAAAACTGATTCCAAGGTCAGCTTTTTAAGGAACTAGGTCCCTTCACAGCATCACAAACACTCTGTGAATTATCAGCTCTGAGCTTATGAGAAGATAAAAAAATTGCAACCAGGCTAGTAAGTGAGAGGAATATGCCAGACTCATAAATACACATACTGTGATCTTCACAGCAAGACCTAAAAATCCAGGCTTTCTTTAATTACAAAATGAGAAAGTCTGGAGCTGTTATGCTGTGATTTTTAGGCACCAGATGTCCTGGAAAGGGAAACCAAGAAAGAACCAAGAAAGTTTAAAATGAATTATGAACAGGAAGGAAGTATATACTCACCCATGGCTTATTAATTCACATAGGCTCATCATTCTGAACTTTCAAAATACAATCTTATTTTTGGACTTATAGTTAATCATACAATCAAACAATGTTGCAGTCTTATTTGTTGTTAGGGCAGGTCTTTATTTAAAATTTTTGAAGGTAAATGAAAAATTAGCTATTGATTTCCCTGCATTTAAGATCAGAGTCTTTGAGCTGTTTTTTTATATGGAATTTTCATATTCTGTATACATTGTAGACACTGAGGAAAGAGCGAACAGAAATAATCAAAGTAAAAATATTTTTATATTTTTCTTTTTCCCTGGAGCCCACAGGATACTTACTTTTCTCTTCAGCATTGTGGTTTGAACTCCTGCCCCCGAAGTATACGGAAGGCATTTTTTTTTCTATTTTTGGGGGCTAGAAAATATGATGTTGTTATTCCTACTGCAGTCATTTTACTGACCTGACAAAGAAGGCCATCAGGACTTTTCTGGCGTGTCTGAGTCTGAGCTGATAGTTTTAACTGTTATAGCAATTACCTGGGAGAAGGTGACTGTTGCCCAGCTTGGCTTGGCTTAACTCTGTGATTATCCTCCATGGTAAAGGTCTAAAAATCCTACACTATGACAAAAAAACCCCAAAACAAACAACAAAAAAACCAAGCCAAACAAACAAAACCCCCCAAACAAACAAAAAAACAAATAAAGAAAACCAACAAAAGCCCTTTATAGTATTTTGGCAAAGCATTCTGCTGCCATAAATAACAGCTAAGTAGTGCAAACAAATTCTTGATGGAAACCAAGGGGGGAAAAAAAGAATGGGCAAGAAAATTGTGATAAAAAACTCCATAAAAAGAGCCCCAAGTGGATTCAAAATAGGTAAATTTCCACCAAGAGCGTCATATTCCTGCTGGCAAAGACCTTATGAGGCTGATGACTCCTCTTTACCTATCCCTACAGTTTGGGAGGAATGAACCTGAAGATGCTATGCCTTAGAGGTGAACCAGTAATGAGCCTAATGTCAGGAAAAAGTGGTTAATATTAGGAAGCCCATATCTTCACTGTGTCAATGGTTTATAAATCTTAGTCTCATTTTAATTAGACCAATAATATCTGTTTCTTGTGTTTTAATTAGACTCTTAGAGCTTTAATTAGACTAACAGTAAATGATGGAACAAATTTTCCCATCAAAAAAATTAAGAATAACTGTTTCAATAAATATGCAATTATCCTGTCGAAATCTCAAGAAAACTCCAGTCTTCACTTAAGACATCTGTACTTAGTATTCATTTTCATGGTTGTTGAATCATCTTACTTGAGGAAAGGTATAGTGATATTCCTTTGCTCTACAAAATTTTATAGTTGTCGTTACACATTGGGGTTTTTTCCATATAAAAATGTTGGTGCTTATTCTCCTTTTCTAAGGAATATACTGCTGCATGAGCACTGTGGAAGAGCACACAAGCTACATTTAGGCTAGTAAATTAAATATGTCTAAGACTGTTGTTTGCTGTTGAGGCCAGCTGGCATAGAACAGCTTGCATTCATATTATTAAATTCTCTTACTCTCCAAACAGCATGGCCACATTCTAATTAAGAATCCTCCTTCTTCTACAGAATCTCCCAGAACACACTTGGAAGTAATTCTGAAAAGTGTTACTTGGAGTATTGGGTTTGTATGGGAAGGTTTTGATGCGAGGTGGGCGGCTACAGGGGTGGCTTCTGTGAGGAGCTGCCAGAAGCTTTCATTATGTTCAACAGAGCCAATGCTGACCAGGCCAAGATGGACCCAGCGCTGGCCAAGGCTGGGCCCATCAGTGACGGTGGTAACACCTCTGGGATATCAGAGTTAAGAAGAAGGAAAAGTTACTGTGTAAAGCGCAAAGAACAGCCTGAGAGAGGAGTGAGGACGCATGAGAAAAACAGCCCTGCAGGCACCCAGGTCAGTTGAGAAGGACAGGTGGGAGGTGATCCTCGTGCTGGAGATGAGATTCTCCTGCAGCCCATGGTGAAGGCCATGGTGAAACAGGCTGTCCCTCTGCAGCCTGTGGAGGATCCAACACTGGAACAGGTGGATGCCCAAAGGAGGCTGTGATCCCATGGGAAGCCTGTATGGGAGAATGCTCCTGGCAGGACCTGGGGCCCCATGGAGGGAGAAGGCCCTGATGGAGCAGGTTTTCTGGCAAGATTTGTGACCCCATGGAGACTCATGCTAGAGCAGCCTGTTCCTAAAGGACTGCAGCCCATGGAAGTTTGTGGAGAACTGCAGCCTGTGGGAAAGACTCATGCTGGAGACATTTGTGGAGGACTGTCTCCTGTGGCAGGGATCCCACACTCCTGCAGCCCAGGATGAAGTTCATGGCAAGGCAGTAATTGGTGAGTGATCTCTCCCTGTCCTTGTCTCAACCCACAAGTCTTTCACTGCAATATTTGTCCCCTACTGAGTTGAGGAGAGGGTGGTTTCGGTTTACATCTGGTGTCCAGCTAGGCTGAATCAGTCACCCTTCGTCCAGGCAAAACTATGCCAGGGACTATCCTTGCAATTGAACATTATAGAGAATTGATTTCCAGTGACTGGGAAATGGTAATAAGATTTAGCTTATATATTTGATCTATCTATATACACACATACTTCTTTCATTGTATACTTAAATATTGTTGCATCATAATAAACGAACAACTCTCAATCATCTATGTAATTAACTGATTTGCATGGTAGAAAAGTATATTTATACTTACTGTATTTCAATGATGGACAACTGAGACACAGAGGGTAAAAGGTAAAGGCCTGGTTATATTGCTAGACTACATTTACCTACCTGTTTGAACTGGATCCAGCAAACAACTCTGACTTATGCATGGGTTTAATTGTATTATATATATGAATTAATAATTAGTAATTTCTCATGTGCTTTTGCCTGGAGAGCCTTAAATAGAGGTATTAAATATCTTTTTTTTTTTATAGCTATTAAAACCACATGGAATAACTCAAATTTATGGAAATTACACTCCCTCACATCAACTTGACTGCACCACTTCTGGAAATGTGAAGAATTTTACAAATTTTGACACTGTTAAGAGTTCAACAAATATGTCATAATATGGATAAATCGCTTCTAGATTAAAATGTGTTTACAAAACAGAGGTGAGAGAAACAAAAACCTTCTTAGAGGACGTTGTTTCAAAAAAAAAAAGAAAGAACTTGACATAAATTATTTGTCAAAATCTTCTGTGAGATGGAAATACTGAGGAAATTTCATTTCAGAATTATTTCTTTCAAAGTTGTATTTCCACACTGAAAGTGAGATATTGTTTGAATACAAGGAATGGCAGAAATGTAGTAAGCAAAAAATTTGGAATCTGCTGTAGATGTAAGTGTATATTTCTCACAGAAATTACCATACTAAAATTCAAGCTAAAATTAAGTTCGCAGCTATTAGATTCCAGATTATAAGGGACGATATGTCTAGACCTACATAAAACACAGCATGGCTTTTTGTAGCTGCACCTGTTTTTATTGAAAATTTGTTATTTCCAGTGGCTTAGTAGCAGTATACGAATTCATTTGGCTCATACCATACTCATATTCATGTGAAGTTCGACTTATGGTGAAGCACTCAAGCATGTAATTGACTTAAATAAGGAATGTTGACAAGCATTAAGCTATTTTCTAAGTAGGAGCAGGAATATACACATTTTTAAAACTGAGAACTTACTCAAGTGTATTGAAGGAAGTCTTAAAAGGGGGCAGTACAATTTGCTGACTCATCAGCATCACTTACTAAAGTACTCAGAATTTTTTTTAAATGCTTTATTCAGATGCTAATTAGGTTTGTCCCTGATATGCTTGCTGGAGTTTATAGATTGAGGTTTCATTTCAGCATATTTAGCCTACTTCAGATAAGGAAATTAAAACTTTGAGATCTTTAAAACTCAATAATCTTTTATTTAATTTATCATAGTCCTTTTTGTATGTGGATGGTCTGTTCACATTGACAGACAGTTGTCTGTCTTGCCTACATTTCTCTACTTGAACAGACTAATTTTGCTTCTCTGACAGTGGAAATTAAAAAAAAATGTTTCCTGTTCACATTGCCTTGTAGCTGGCTGTACTGTAGAATTGATCTCAGAGTCTTCTCATCAAATCTGTTTCCTCTCCTGTAAAACTCTCATAGGAGAGATGCTCACTATGAATGTATTGCTCACAGTGCTGAGGAGTCACTTTGACTCTCCCACTATTGCTCTCTGGCATTAAACATTAGTAAAAGAAACCAGAACAATTTTCTAAAGAAATGAACAGTATGCTTTCTAAAGAAGGACAATTCCCATTGTCTTATTTCCTCTTTATCACAGGGACAAATTGCTCAGGAACTGAAAGGTCTAAATTCAAATCTGGTGCAGTGACAATTCAGTTTCTTATCCATTAGTGTTTTCCTGGTCACTAGCCTATTTATCCAGGCCTCCAGTATTCATATTGATTGATTTCCTCTGGAGAAATTTGGAGGCAGACAAAGTTTCTGCATTTGTCCTTCATGTTTACAGTGTTGACAGATGATTTTCAAGTTTGCATCCCTGGGTATGGGTGAATTCACAATTGAGCTGTGTCTGAATCTGGTTTTTTCCTGCTCCCCTTCAGGTGCCCTGATTCTTTGAGAGGGAAATAAAGAAATCTTGGCCAATAAGAAGTTGTCACTCTAGGAAACTCCCCACTGAACATCTGAAAACCAGTACTGCAGGCAACAATGTGGTACATCTGCCCCATAAGTGGGATACAGCTAGGACCTGTACTTAGCAGGGCAAATATCTTATAGTGTAAGCATAGCTAGTCAGTGCCTAAATATCAGAACTGGCATCAAAAATGGCAGCTGTAAAACCTAACATAATAAATAAAGGATGCAGTTGCTTCAAAAGATTATTTAGTTGTTTGGCTTTGGTTTGGTTTATTTTTTTGTTGGGGGAGGGAGGGGATCAGGGGCAGGGTTGGGAAGTGGTGCTGTTTCTGAGTGAAATACAGGAAAGTCGTTTTAGAGTCCCATCTCTGTAAACAGTGAATAAGGATCTTTATGGGGTTTTTTTGACTGGGTGAGAGGAATCCAGTGCTTCTATGCATAGCAAAGTCCTTGAAGGTACATTCCACACAGACAGCTACTTAGACAAAAATAAGAAGAAATGCATAAAAAAGAGAACCTCAAAGAAAACAGTAAATGACTTCAGGCTTACATATTCTTACCAGAGTAGTTATGTACAATTTTTTTTTTAAACAACTGGCAAATTATATATCTTCAGAAAGCACAACCAGTAATTATATTGTTTCTCCTTTTTTATATGAGAGCCTACCAGCTGGAAGAAGTGTTTCAGAAGTGGATTACATCAATTCAGTTCTTGCTTTACCTTGAGTTAAGCTGATCAAAACTGCCTTTTCTAGGAGATTGTTTCAATAGCTAAATTATTTCTTGGGATTTTTTTTCTCCTCTTTGGCACTGTGTTATAGTACAAAAGTAGTTCAAGAGTCTTTGGGTCATGGGAGGGGGATGGGGGGATGAAGGGTGGAGGAGAGGGGAAGGAAGGAAGGAGGGAAGCAAGGAAGGAAGGAAGGAAGGAAGAAGGAGAAGAATCTCCTAAAACTATCAGGCTGATGACAAAGACATTCACCTGAAAAAGTTCCTATGGGTTTTGGTGAGTAATAATAACTAGCCTCTTGCTTATTTTAAAAGGAAGAGGAGTGCAGTCATTTAATCCTAATTCATCAGCCAAGTCAGAGGTTTACTTTCATACACCAGAGAGAAATTGCTGTCTGTTCTTGAATTTACTCTTTCAAATCATTATAACTGCCTAGAGGTTTGTTGTGTTACACTCTGTAATACACTTTCTGGGTGCCCAATACAGTCTCAAGGAACTTGGTTAAGAGCCGACTAAATGACAGAACAATGCAGGAATTTACAACAACAGCATTAACCTAAACAGAATGGAGCAGCTGGCCTCAAGCCCTCAGGGTTTATCTCTAAAAGATAAGAAAGAGCAGCTGGATATAGACTTAAAAGGGTCAAAGTGCACCAAGTTGTTTGTTAATGAAAGTGAAGAAATTTACTCTAGCTATATTGACAGCGCAGCTAAGAAAGGGAAGAAAAGACACATTTTAACAGAAGATGATGGTTAAGGTAAAAAAAGAATTTAAACTGGAAATTCTTGTTAATTTTTGCAAAACAGAAGCTGATAGAAGAAAGGAAAAACCCATAACTTGCTCATAAACAAGTAAATTTCTAAGTAGAACATTTATTTTTATGTAGGTGGATACAAATGAATATATTTTGTCTGAAAACAATTTTTATTGCCTGAATTTTCCCATGATAATATGTATTGACACACAATTATATCTCCTACTATTTGCCTGTATTCTCATATGATAATATTAAATAGTAATTTAAAGAACAGATATGTGTTATTGCTACTTTTTTCATGATATGGTAAAAATTAACAGTGTAATGTGTTTTTCAAATAAAATATTGGTTATTGCGTATAGTAGGAGGACAATGGTGTTCATTGATTGAAGTGCTGTAGGGAAAGAAAACTAAGGCAAGAATACATACCACAGCTTTAAAATCATAAACAGATCTTGATTGTAGCTAAAATAGTGGGACTTTGGAAATTACAAGAAAAGCAGAGAAAAGTCAAAAAACTGGCAATCTCCTTGAGGATACTAGATCATTTATCCAAATGTGGAATATTTGAAGGGCAAGAAATAAACAGTGAAAGCTTTTCAGCTACTGTCATCCTTCCAGGTGAAATTATTCTCATATAATTTATCAGACAACCAAATTTAGAGGCCATTAATCCATGATGCCTATTCCATTATGCGTACTCTTCTCCATAGGACCAAAAGATCCCAAGAGAACAGTTCATCATTGACTATTTCTGGACCTAGTAAGAAATGCTACGCCTTAACAACTAACTTGCAGGAAATTTTTGAAAACTTTGCAGGAAAAGTTTAGAAGATGTCTATAAAAGCGACATCAACCCTTTAAGATAAGTACTTCAGAAGGGATCAAATTACTGGTCATCTAAATGCAGCTCAGCTTTTTCCCTTCTCTTTTCATCAACAAACTTAACAGCTGGGGCCTCATACAGGACACAAAACTGACAGATAACGGACTCAGATGCCAAGGTCTAGAATAAATTTTTTAGCAGCAACATCTGTGTCTGTTGCAAAGCCCTTGTCTGATTTCTTGGCTGGCTGCTTGGCTGCCTCTGTTCTGTCTGTGACTCCAGTGCTGGCAATGCTAATGGCCATGTAATGGCCCCTGGTGCCCTCTTGGGGAATTAAACTGCTGATAAACTTGCTGGCTTGCCTTGTCTCTGGGATCTTTTTTTAGCTTTGAGTGACCTGCAGCTGGAGGGGTTTGTTCCTTATTTGAGAAGAAGGCCCTTGAACAAATGCTCACAAGTTCAGTGTATGCAAGACCAATCGATGCTGCCAAAGGAATATTTTAGAGTCTGCTGTAAAGTCACATTCTTTTTAGATATAACATCTCCTTAAGCCACAGGAAATACTAAAAATGCCAGAAACAAAAAATTTCCAGAGACTGTGGATTCATCATTCATTTAAGTGTGTTATGAATTTCAGAACAGAGGGCTCATTGTCCTACAAAGCATTTGCCTGAGTTTGTCCCGTGAAGAACTGTTTCCTAAATGGATGGTTGGCTCATCAGAAATCAGGGCAAGTAAATCTTTACTGGTAAAAATATATGCTTATGCTTTCGTTATTAATGCAAAATCTCCTTAAATAGATCCTAAGTCCCAAAGGATGCTTGCATGTATTTAAGCGTAAGAGTCCTACGAACATTCTTTCATTCTCTGCCCATAGTTACTCAGACTCTTTGGCTTCACCACGAGCTCATAATGAGTATTCAACTGAATTTTACTCAAATGCTAACATTCAGTTTCTGCAGACTTACTTTTCAAATTCATTCTAGAAGATGAGTAATAAAGACAGGGTGATGCTCTTTGCCTAGGAGAAATCCTTCTGTCTTTATACACAGAAATACAGCAACCCCTCAGGACATGATTGTTCAATTCCCTTGAGCTTCTTTATGCATTTGGGTGATATAAAATGCCTGCAAATATAGCAAACGTTGCCAACAGGGAATATTAGGGCATACGGAGCAGGTCAATGGAATGGCTGAGAAAAGGATGTGTGACTGAAAGCCTCAAGCTATTGGAAACAGAATGAAACAGCAGTGTTTGCACAGCTCGAATTTTCTCCAAGATTGGGCAAGCAGGGTTTTGGCTTGCCTCAGAGTACAGTTTCTTTCACCGAGGAATAATAATAATTATAAAAAATTCTATAACTTCAATGGGATTCCTTAAACTGAGGGGGAAAATGAAAAAAAAAAAAGACACATGTGAAGGAGTAAAACACACACAAAAAAGCAGATACAAGTATCCAATTCTAATATCTAATACATAATGTATCTAATGCCAGACAAAGATGAGACTGACTCAAGACTGGGGCATTTAACTGTTACATGTCCTCCCACCTAGGTTAGATAACTGAGATACAGGCTATGTACTAAATGCAAGGCGAGGCTGATGTGTCTAAGAATAATATTCACAGATATCAATGACAGGCATCTAGGTAGCTATTATATAATTATCAGTTACAATCAGTGTTCAAATGTGAAGTGTCTGTGTTGGAACCCTTCCAGAGAGTTAGGTTTTCAACCAGGATTAGAGAGAAATAATGCACTGTTCAGAATGACAGTCGTATTCCAGATGCTTAAGACAAGTAAATTTTTTCCTTTCAGGAAGAATAAGAGGAAGGAAGGAAATATATTCAACATGTTATGAAGCACTATTGGCCAAGGATATCCCAAATCACCCACTTACTAAACTTCAAAGTCTGTCTGATACTTCTTGAAACAGACTTTCATTTATTTACATATTGTATGTAAATTAAAATACTGTTAGCACATAAGACTGAAAGAAAATAATTTCACAATATTATATATTCATTGGTTATGATTCTCTCCCAAGACCTAGGAAATCCAAATATACGATCTAAGTCAAGAAAAGTACGTTTGGATCTGTAATGAGTCTCCTAGGTACTCAGATTTTGTGCTGTCAGAGAAAACACAGTAAATACTTTCCTTCTTCTTTTGTTTCACACCATGGCAATGACTATTAACTTCGTATTCACAGGTGACACACTAGTGCCATAATTGAAAAGAAAATAATGGATAACGATCATTCTATTTTCTGAATATTCCTTGATAATTTTCTGCTCACATCATTACTAATAAATCAAACAAGTGGGATAAATTATCTGTAAGACTATCCCTTATTTGGCCTATAGTTTATATATATTAAATAACATTGACAGTAATTTCATGCATCAACAGCTGTATGGACTGGCAAGGATATATGGACTGTCCATCCAGGAAAGATTTTTCTTAACATTGTTGCAGATCAGAAGATACCTTAATGCTTGTTTTCCTTAAAACAGTTGAAGTTTTGAACAGAAGGACAAATGGTAGGAATGTGTTCTGGCATGTTAGAAAATATCCTTTGAGCAACTATTGTGCATTCACAAATTAGTTTCAAATTTTCAAAATTTTAGATTTGCATGTTTTAATAACATATGTTGGTAAGCTTTCCCCAGCCTTGTTAATTTGCATGATTCTGTTAACATTCTATTTATACTGCTGCCATTTAGAAAACAGTTGACTTTTACAACAGATGATGCAGTAGTTTTCTTAGGTGAGCACAGTACTGTACCACAGCAAGGTCCTAGGGCAACAGTATGAGCTTTTGAATACCAATATAAAATAACACTGACATATTGATGATGAATACTTGTAAAACCAAATATCAAATTTTAAAAAATCCAAACCAATAAAATAACAATATGAATTAAAATGTTTATTTTATTACTAAAAGGGAAGACAACTGGTATTACTATTTCTGACTGAGCCAAAGAAAGCCTTAAGTAACTCAGACTTTTCCTCATCCTTTGTTGCATCCAATAAAGGATGGAGATTCTTCTTGTCTCCCCTTTTGCTGTTTATGCATTTATATAAACATTTTTTATTGTATTGCACAGCAGCAGCTGATTAAGTTCTAGTTGGATTTTGGCTCTTATAATGTTCTCCCTGCATATCCCACAGCATCCTTGTAGTTCTCTTGAGTTGCCTGCCTCTTCTTTCACAGGCATAAACTATTTTTTTTCCTGAGTTTCAACCAAAAATCTCCCTTCAGCCAGACCAGTCTTCTCCACCAGCTTATCTTTCAGCACATGGGGATGGCCCACTTGTATGTCTTTAACACTGCTTTCTTGAAAAATGTCCATCCTTCCTGGACTCTGCCTTTCAAGGATTGCCTCCCAAGGGACACTGTCAACCAGCCACTCTTTCCAGCTGACAAATAGGCAAGCAGTTAGAGCTAGATGTAATATGACTAAGGTCAGGCAGCATCATATCAGTGGAAGATTTGGAATTTAAAAGAACCATGATTTCATGGCTCCCTGCTTATTGTTTTATCTACTGATGTTGCTGTACTTTACATGGACTTGTGATGCACCCTTTATAATGGAGGTGTATTTTGAGATCAATTTCCCACATTTCCATCATGAGAAACTGAGCACAAATATTATTAAGATATACAGGAATCACGAGCTAAAATCAAGCTTTTGCTAATCATTAGCTTACAAATCTTTAAGCAAAAAATTCTAGGAAGAATAATCATGGATATGATTTTATTGTACATTAAATGTGAACAACAGCTCTTGTTTAAGCCCAGATTCAGCCTTCCCTGTCATGTCAGGCTTGCAAGTTACAGACAGTAATTGTATTTTAAGTGAAACTGAGGAGCGAATTAAAATGCTTTGGCCAAATGTTTTGGCACACTCTGCTCATCCATGCATATTATAGCATCTTGCATCTATCGCTGCAGCAGCTTCATGTGGACAATAATAAGACACTCAAGCTGTATCTGCCCTTATGCTGTTTGGTTGGGCAGTATGATGGCCAGCTACAGTGATCCTGCAGCTAACAGTGGCTTTGCGTAAAGTTGACTGGAAGGGTAGACTGGGATCAGTCCATTTCCGGGCCTTCATTCCTAGCCAAGTTCTCGGTAACAAAAGGAAGACAGACAAACAAACAAATCCAAACAAAAAGAATGAAATGTGCTAGTGCCGTATTTGGCTCACGGCATACTTTCTAAGCTCATTAAAAGAGATCTAGAATTGAAACTCTCACTTTATGTAAGATATTCTAGTTTTGAACTATTTTGTGTTTTAACCCCAGCAAGCAACCAGCCCCACACAGCTGCTTGTTCCCTCCCTCACCAGTGGGATGGGAAAGAGAATAAGAAGAGTAAAAGTATCTCAACTCATGGTTTGAGATACAGACAGTTTAATAGGTAAAGCAAAACCCATGCACTCAAGCAAAACAAAACAAGGAATTCATTCACCACTCCCAGGTGCAACCAGGTGTTCAGCCATCTCTGGGGCAGCAGGCTCCATAACATCTAATAGTGACTTGGGAACACGAACACCATTACTCCAAACATTCCCTGTTTCATCCTTCTTCTCCACTGGCTTTATGTACTGTACACGATATGGAATATCCCTTTAGTCATCTGGGGCAGCTTTCCCATCTGTGTATGCTCCCAAATTCCCATATAACCCAAACCTCCTTACAAATGTGGCATTAGTTACAGCACAAAAAGTCTTGTCTCTATGTGGGCATTGCTCAGCAATAACTAAAACCTCTCTATGTTATCAACCCTGTGCTCAGCACAAATCCAAAACACAACCCCATACCAGCCACTGGGAAGAAAATTAACTCTACCCCAGCCAAAACCAGCACACTCTATGAGAATTTTATCTATTGTACCATCAGTAAGATAATTTAGAGACTCTCTGAGGTCTCAGAGTGTAAGACATTTGAAACAGATATCTTCGTATTTTATTATCTCTGATTCACTGGTTATGCAGCAGAGTATTTATTTATGGTAATACTTAATGTCTAAGTTAATAAAAACTTTGATTATATTAATAAACTAGTGTTTCAGCATAGCAATATAGCTATCTGCAACAGAAATGATGCTTTGGACAAAATTTTCTAACTCGGGGTTGGTAGAAGCATAAAAGGTTGATTATCACTGTTGTGCATGATTACATAAAGGTGTATGTTTCTAAAGTCACTGCACTCGAAAAATTAATTCAGTGCCATATTAACAACTTGATATGCTGAAATTAACACTTAAATAATGGATTTTCTTTCTGCTTTTAAGAATACCTACTTGTATAAAACATTTTCTGAGGAATTGCAACTGAAAGATAAGCAATTAGAATGTTTACTTTTTTATTCACAATTAATAGGTTGAGTCCTTCAAGAACCCGAGTCCTTTCCCCAGAGGGTAGCAATCAATGGCTCAGAGTCCCAATGGACATCAGTAGCAAGTGGTGTCCCTCAGGGGTCCATATTGGAATCAGTATTATCTAATACCTTCATTAATGACACAGATGAAGGGATTGAGTACATCCAATTGTACAGTGAGTACAATCTGCTGAGGATATCAAGTTGAGTGGTCCTGTTGACACACCTGAAGGACAGGATGCCACCCAGAGGGACTTGGGCAAGCTCGAGAAGTGAGTGCATGGGAATCTCATGATGTTTAACAAGACCACGTGCAAGGTGCTGCACCTGGGTCAGGGCAGCCCCTTGCATCAACACAAGCTGGGGGATGAAAAGATGAAACGCAGTCCTGCTGAGAAGGACTTGGGGGTGCTGGTGGATGAGACACTAGATGTGACCCAGCAACATGCACTCACAATCCAGAAAGCCAATTGTATTCTTGCAGGTTATCCTCCATCCAAAGCAGCGTGGCCAGCAGGGTGAAGGAGGGGATTCTGCCTCTCTGCTCTGCCCCTGTGAGACCTCACCTGGACTGCTGCATTCAGTTCTGTCACTGGAAGAATATTGACCTGCTGGAGTAAGTCCAGAGGAGGCCCCCAAGATGATTAGAGGAATTGAGCACTTCTCCTGTGCGGAAAGGATGAGACAATTGGGATTGTTCAGCCTGGAAAAGAGAAGGCTTAGGGGTGACCTAATTTTGGCCTTCCAGTGCCTGAAGGGAGCCAAAAGAAAGAGAGGGACTATTTACAAGGGCACATAGTGACAGAACAGAGTAATGGATTCAAATAAAAGAGAGTAGGTTTAAATTAGATATTAGGAAATAATTGTTTACTGTGAGGGTGGTGAGGCACTGGAACAGGTTGCCCAGAGAAGCTGTGAATGCCCCATCCCTGGAGGAGTTCCAGGCCAAGTTGGATGGACCTTTAAGCAACCTGGTCTAGTGAAAAGTGTCTCTGCCCACTGCAATTCGGTTGGAACTAGATGATCTTTAAGGCCCCTTCCTACCTAAACCATTCTATGAGTCTTTGAAATGCATTTTCACACAGCCTATGTAATAAAAACACATACTTTTCATTCCCTTATTCAGTACCCAAGTTGTATGGTGTTCAGTTACTAAGCAGTTTTTACAGTGTATTTTATATCTATTCAAAATTTTTCACTTCTGGACACTAATCAAATCTTGCTTCAAAGACAGAATTATTTATTTTATTGTGAGCTTTTCCTCTGAGGAATGTGAGTGTATCATAAACATTAATTATTTTTGCAGCATCCCTGAGAGGTGGACTGGTACTATGTTACAGGTGATGAACAGACACATAGAGAACTCACAAAAGAAGTTTTATATTTATTTTATCTTTTTCTGTAAAATAATACCTTTGAACTATTTGGGTTCATGCTCTAGTCTTATCTCTTCCGCAAACCATGTCACTGAGTTCTCAAGTCAGACAATAAAAACTTTGGGAGATATCACTGTGTGGGTGTTGGTGGAGATGCTGCTGCTTGTTCCAGAGGCATCCCCTGGGAAGGAACCCCCGGTGGTGGTATTTGGCACACTCGCAAGCCAGCTCTCTCACCCGTGCGATGGAAACACGCAGCCACGCTCACACTGAGCTGGCTAGCTCAGGCGTCCCTACAGGCAAAGAGTTAAGAGGAGGGCCCTGTATGGAGTTCTCACGGGTTTATTCACCAGACGCCATCAAAGCAGTCCACTGATGAAATGGCATGGCTTCCGCTCGGGACACACATATAAAGGGGTACAGAAGGGAGGCGGGGTAATACAACAACAACCAGTGGGGAGAAGGAGGGGGCGGAGTGGGGGCTGGATTACAAACCTTTTTAGGGATACAAGGGGCGTCTGGCTACTGGCCAATCAGACAGATCGAATCTACATAGTATCACAAGACCTGATGGAAGAAGCTTTTCTCACCGAGTTAAGGGGGGGATCTTTAAACTTCGGAGTTGGCCCATGAGTGGGACTCTCCTGCACCTGAGGCCTTTGGCCCCCTGGCTCCAACAGCTGATGCTTCAGCCACTGCAACAGCAAGATATATTTATTGACCTAATGTGACCAACCATATAAAAGATTGTATTTTGAAGAGTGGTCAGCAGACCCAAGGACTTCAGGGAGAACCTTTCCTTACATGCAGCATTTGTGAACCCATGCCTGAAGTTCTGGATCCACATTTGGACTTGCCAGTACAAGACACTGATACACAGAGTGTGCACAGCAGCGGACACTGAGACAGGACACAGTCTGTACAAGTAGAATCTGTGTGTGATCAGACATAGAAAATAATTCAACTATCCATGGAAATTGTATAAAACAGATGGAGGCAGACCACTTCTTATCAGAACACATCAGAGAAGTGGGAGAATTCAAGTTGAAAATGGAGAACTCTGGTAACATGATATAGTTGTCTCTTTTGCACTGACATTCCATGAGAAAATCAACTGGTTTAACTAGAAATTACTATCCTGTTGTTGATTATTTCCAGAAACAAACTTCCCTGTGGGGAACTGTGCAAATGGACTCTACAGATGATGGACTAATTTTCATGTCTAAGTCAACCCCTTCTTTTATAGAGAGAAAGACAGTAAATGCTGATGACAAATGCTGCTGTAGTGTATCCTTACAGGTAGTAACACTGTACAATACAATACAACACAATACAATACTCTTGCTTGAGTAGTATTAATGCAAATATTTCTCAATATACCCATATTTGATTTTAAAAATTTGATACAGATACATAGATATAGCCTTTTGGTGTATTTCCTGAAAACAAAGAAAAAAAGACTGGACTGTATAAAATAGGTTGGACTCGATGATCTCAGGGCTCTTTTCCAATGTAATTGATTCTGTGACTCTGCAATCAACGCAAAAGAAAGATCACTGGAATAATCAGTTCTGTTAAAACACTTCGTGCAGATTTTTACCAGTTCTTTGGAAACTGTCCTCTTTTTTTAGTAGCCAACTCGTTATCCATCTAGAATAGTTGAGCAGGAAGTCTCAGCCTATAGATCTTCCATCTGCAGTTCTTTCAGGAAAAGCAATTGCTGCCCCCAGCCTTCATTTTGCCCCAGCTGTCCATCACTAACCTGTCAGAACTGCCCGTTAAACTCCTTGTTTAAGCTCTTGTTGACCTTTTTCAGGAAAAACAAGCCAGAGTTGATTTAAGCAGTTTAAACAGCAAGTATTTGAAATGAAATTGTTTAGGGAGCTACCACACAGCTGAGAAATCAGAAAGGTGATAAGCAATCTTGGGGACTGGAGCTGAGCTGCTGGGGAAGGAAAGGAGAATAACAAGCTTCTTCCATTTACACAACTGCTGCTGGACCAGTCTTACCTCTTTGATACTGCCTCCTTGTTTTTTCTAGAATTTCCAGTGGGGCTTTGCTATAACTGGAGCTGGGTGGAAGATACTCAGTAAAGATCGTAAAGGTGTACCAAAAATCAAGTCCAGCAAAATCTTCCAGTGAAAACTTTATGAAATAATCTCAAGACTCTTGAAATAAGAGCAAAACTCCCATTACCTCAGTGGCTATCTCTAGAACACAAATTACTGTAGTAAAAAAGCAGGTCTTTCATTGTGGAAATAACATAAAATAATGTTTATCAGTAACTAGCTTGGCTTCATAAGAGCTACTTGTGATTGCTGTCTTAGATCCTATTTATTATTAATATTGCAGGGTGAAATTCATAGCAGTGTATTAGAAAAAGAAAACAGGACTCATGGAGCACAGAGAAAAATGCTTGTCTTCTAAATTTCTCATATCCATCTTCTTGTCTCAAGTGTCATCAAAAAAACATTCTCAGGTATTATGTGTGTAATATTTGAACTAATAAGATTAGTTCAAATAGATTGCTTCGATCTTAACCCTCATCTATTTTTATTCCGTATCTGGAGAGTTAATATAGCTAATATGTTGTTTGAAGAAAACAGCTTTAATAGGATGTAGGAATCATTTGGATGGCATCACAGATTTTTGACGCCAAGGCCTGAAAAATATTATTCCAAAGGCAGCATCTGGCTTCTTGGCACATCTAGCCTGCAGTTTCTCAGTGCCTCTAGGTTCTGTTGTATGGTTGATCACATTTGAATGCTAATTTTACTTCCTAACTTCTTGGAATAAAATAGATTTTTTGACATTTTGTGGAATGTATGTGTAAGCATATATATAGTGAACAACTTGTATTTCTGCAAAATAGTGTTACTTCTCTTTATCAGTAAGTCAGTCGATTACTTGTGTTCATACTTATCTAAATATCTGCACACAGGGCAAAATGCATACATAATTAGTTATAAGGGCAACTTCTTTTTCCCACCTGTTAAAACCATTGTCATGTATGCAACACTGAAGTCACCAGGGGCTAACTTTATTTCTTTGTCCATACCAAAATGAGTATTTTCACGAGTAATCACAGTAGTTTCCCACATTCTTTAACATCTGTAGAAAAAACCTCTTTAGCCTAAAAAAACCCTAAAGCCCAAATGTTGCTCATATTCAGCTGGATAATTTCTTATGAATCAAATTTTTTTTCACCAGCCTTCTTGCTTCTTTACATTCATTTTGCTGATCTGGTTGCAAAAAATAAAATTTAAACTAGTGAATTTTGTCTCTTGCCATTATCTTATTACAGCCAAACTGATCCCCTTCTCTATCCTTGTTTCCTTCACCACAAGTCTGTCCTTATTCCCATGCTTTCACACTTTTCCTTCCTGCATTAGATTTCTCACTGCTCTTTATTCACCCTGACCCTAGTGATCACTTTTCAACTTTACTTCAGTTGTGGTTTAGTCCAAAGCTTGACCAAGGGATCTGTGTACCTAAGAAAGATAAATTCTTTGTAGAAGTGATATTCAGCCTACTCCACCAAATCCTTAATATTTCCGTTTCTTTTAAATTCAGAGAACCATGTATAAGCATGGTGGTAACTAAGACATCCAGGACAACTAAGGCTGGTGGTAGGCATTTTATTCACTAATTTGCAGAAACATGAAACAGTAGGTTTATGTAAACCTTCATGGAATTGAAGATTTATTGTTTCAGTTTATTTTCTTAATGATTTCTTTGAGATATATATCTTCAAGAATTGTAGTCTCCATCCTGACATCAGAAAAACACTTCAGCTTGTGGATCAACATATGCTGTTCTATCACTTTTCTTTAAAGAAACCTAGAAAGGGTGGCATTTTCTAACAATGGGACATGTCACGTTCAGTCACCCAGTTTTAAAATTTCCATAGGGCATTTTAGATTCACTCCAAAATCCAGTCCTTGACATAGAAATCCAATCATTATTCTGTCGCCTTCCAGGGAATGTGGAGTTGAATGGGTTTTAATGGTATTGCAGTAATGTATCTCAGAGCACTGACTTTAAGGGAATTAACTTTGTCGCTTCGTAATTGGCAGAACTGGGACAGTTAGCTAAAGCCCAGGCAGACACTGTTCATTTTATCAACAAGGGCCCTGTCGCCAACAAAATGTTTTATAGATTATATATGACAGTTTTACATCTGCTAAACATGTATTCACAGAAGACTTTTTCTTCACTTTTGTGTTACAACTAGTGGAAAATTATTCTGAACTAAAATGATCTCCTTTATGATGCCATATACAAATACATATAGCAATTAGCACATATAAGTTGGAAAGATCTTTTTGATACAATGCCCTAGAAAACAAAGCAAAACAAAAAGCAGAGTACTCAGACATACTTGTAGTATTAAAAGCAGTTTGATGCAGAACATTCTATTTTTCATACCTTTTTCTTTTTAATTTTACCCTAGATATTTTCTTGATGACTTAAGCTAGTTTAGTAATTTTTGTTTAGTTAGTTAATTATTAATTTTATTTGCTCCAGAAAACAGAAAAAATGTTTTAGACCTCTAAATTAATTCAGGTTGAAGATACTTTAAGTCACTCTGGTCAAGAGTGGTTTTAATGTTATGCTGGCTGTTATGGAGTTCAGACTGATGTCAAATCAGCTCTGCTAAATGATGAACAACTTGCAGCCAGTCTGCAGGGAACTCTCTGAACAGTAAAATATAATCATGATGAGACGTAATTTATTTGTCATAAAAATTATTGCCAACTCCAACTAGGGCAAAGTGTTTTGTCTGCAAAGTTAAGCAAAACACGTTTTCTGGAAAA
>WEIT01019477.1:0-12627 GCA_013389985.1 Dryoscopus gambensis | reverse complement strand
TCACCATCCCTGGAAGTGTTTGAAAACCAAGTAGACATGGCACTTTTTGATGTGGTTTAGTGGGCATGGTCATACTTGCTCAAAGGCTGGACTTGATCCTGAAGGCCTTTTCCAATCTGGATGACTCTTGATTTTGTGATTTGTCTAAACACAGTTACATTTGTTGTCTCTTTGGAACACCAGTATTTGGAACCTCTGTGATTTACAGACTCACACTCAGCAGTGTGATTCAAAGGACCAGCACCTATTACAGAAAACTCTGTCATGTGAGCACAAACGTGCTTCTGCACTGCTTGAGTTCCACCTTCGTCCCGCTTTTCCTCCTGGATTGTCTCCTACCTGGAGCTTTACGTAGGAACGAGGGACATCTAGTGGCTCAATAGAACATAGGAAAGGAAGATGTTCTGCCCCAAAAGGTACAGTGTTGTGCTGGGCAGACAGTTCAGTGAAAATTAAACTAAAGACTGTCTCAGTGGTTGAAGTGTAATTTGAATATATGTAATTGCTTTAGTAAGAGTCAAATAATCTGTGATTAATTTTATTTTTGTGTTTCTATATTCTTTGAAAAGGTGAGCTGACTTTGAAATTTACACAGGTTAAATGTATTCAGTACCTAATTTCAGAAGGACAGAACATCCTCTTGCATTAGGAGAAGCTGGGATACAGGATATGTGGATAAGAAACAGAAGCAAATCACACAACACAGCCTTATACATTTTTTTGATCCCCCAAACGAACAAATTTATTTTATGCATGGCAATTCAGGATGTGATTAATTAGACTAGATGATACCTGATCGATTTCAATGGTAAGAAATAACTGTGAAGAGCAGTTAAATGGAACCTTTTCTTTCTCTGCAATGTATTTCCTATTTTAATACTTAAATAATGAGTTTCTTTAACAAGTAACCCACTCTGACTCATGCTTTCTTCTCTCCCTTTTGTTCTTATCCTAACCAGTAACTGCTTGTCATCCCAATAGCTTTTATTACAAGAGACGAGGTGCACTTAAGAGAAGAAAAAATATCTGCATTGAATTATACACTGGTTTTGTATTGTGAGCCCATTTGTGTTAGGTTTGCCATTCTGTCTTTTTCTAGTCTGTACTAAAAATCTGGATGGATGAAGTTTATTTTGATGCTCAGACCAGGACAGTGCTTGACCCCTCAGCCTGCAGTAACTGAAAGTGAAAGACCAGTGTCAGGCAGTCAAGGGCTGTCATCTCTGAATGTGTCTCGTTCCCATCCTAACCCCACAAAACAACAAATCCCATTGATGCAGACTGAGCTGGAGTATTTTGGCTGGGGCATATGACTAAAGAAGGCAGCCTACGTATAAAGAGGGAGGCTGCAAATGAAAGCAAATCATTGCCAAATATTAAGACTGATAATCTGGAGACAGCAACAGGAGGCATTCTGTTTCACCTGAAATACTGATAAAACCTGGAAGCAACGGGAGTGAGAGTAGACTGAGAAAAGACGAATCACTTGTTATTTTGCAAAGATGTGTAACTTGGGGACTTTTTTTTAAGAGTAAGGAGTGATGATAAAGAAAATGCTTTGCTAACCAAGTGGATTTTGTCTTCCCTTTCTCCTCTGAACAGGCTAAACTAGAAGCTTGTGGGCCTTGGTAGTTAAGCTAAGGAAACGGTGAGTAAGTGAGCAAAGGGCTCTCCCAGCCCAGCTCCATGTGGAGCCCCTCTGAAGACCCTATGCTAGGGTTCAGGGCGGGATCCTCAGCCTATGTGTGTGCCATTAAAATGATATAGGAAGAGTTATCTAAACACTGTTCAGATTGCATTAGGAGCTTGGAACCCAGAGGCTGTGTTCCAGTGGTTCGGGCCGGTGTTGGTGGGGGTTGTTACTGGTTATTCTTTCATCAAGGTACACTGGAAGCAGGACCTGTATTATTGTCCTACAATTAATGAGTAGTGGAGAGAATATGACAACCCCTGGATCATTACTGAAAATATTTCTTTATAGAAAGGTATTAGCAGCCTTTATTTAAGTGATCAAATATGCAGGTTTTAAATTCCTGAAGTTCTAGGTGAACTAGGAGGCACACAGTTATGCTGTTGAGGTCCCATTTATCTCCAGATTCATTTAAACAACAGTTCATTGCAGAGAGAAGTTGCCATGAAGAGACCTCTGAAAGGATGTTTCTGTTTGGATCTCTAGTGAAAGCTACATTTAGGATGTGAACATGGATATACCATGTTGCTGGCAACATTCAAACTTGTATTAGGAAAATGGGAGCTGAAGCTGGTTTAGCTGGCATATAATTCTTTCTGTTTCAGAAACTTCTGGGAAAAAATGCCAAAGCCAATGTACACCTCACCATATGAACTACTCTGATGCAAGTGTGGTCAATGACCAGAATGAAGAAAAAAGAAGCAGACTTGCTTTTTAATGAATATTTATTAAATGAGAACTTCTTAAAACTCTACTTACCTTTACCACTGTGAGATTCTGGTTATCACATTACCACTTTACTGATAAATAGGGCAGTACAAAATGAACCTAGTTACATGAGTTTTAGAGTGAATAATTTTCCTTGTAGAAAGATCTAGGAAAAATGAACAGTCCTGTACTGACCCCAGATTAGGTGAAAAGAACAAGTTTTGGGGAAAGGTTGGAGTATGCCTTGGACAGGTTGTGAGCAGAAAGGGTAAATGGGAGAGCTGAGGCTCAGCACCTGATGTCCTTCATGCGTAAGGTCTGTTACAATGCTGGAAATCAGCCTAGGACTCCTCTGCTCTTTACTTCTGTTGATGCTGGAGTGCCAACAGCAAAAAAGCTGTGACTCCTCCACTCAGGCTTCCACTCCTGCTGCCCTGGTGCTTTGCCCCTGGCCCTGTGCAGGAATGAGTACATATTTACTGACTAGTACAGGCACACACCAATTTCCATTGACTAATCTTCCTCTGGCAGGGTGAGTCATCGTATAGGAAAGGTTGTTTCTGCTTGTTCTTTGTTCAGATTGAATCCAGCCAGAGCTCCAAAAAGCCCAGGCCAGTAGCGTCAACACCTGTGACCATCTCTGCTCTCCCACAGTAACCGGGGGAAGCTTTGAGAGATGTTTGTAGCTTCAAGCCTTGTGAAGGGAAAGATCTTCCTTGGAAACTACTTTGAAAGGAGCTGGCAAGGTTCCTGGTAAGAACTTAGCCTTTTCTCCATCTGTCAAAACAAGGCATAATCCTTCCCTGCTTCACAACAGTCTTGGGAGGAATCATCAGTTAACATGTTTACATCACTAAAAGTGATTTCCTATTATAAATCACCTAGGCTTCGGTTCTTATGAACACAAACTGATCTCACCCTTCTTAAAAATCTTCTCCCTCTCTTCACACATCTATATTCTTCTTTGCATTCTGCTATTGCAAAGTGCAATTGCTGCCAGCATTGCTTTTGTACACCTGAGAGTAATTTTAGCAGTCACACTGTATTTTCCCAAACAATTAAATAATCAGCAAAAGAAAATAATAATTCTTCAAATTCTGTTCTCCTTTTTATGAGTGTTGGAAAATATTTTCTGCCTCATATTGCTCACTACTAATTTCTCATCAGTGCTCCAGCTCCTGGTATTGTTATGAAGAATATCTGCATGTATTTATAAATCATGATTTAGTCCAGCAGTCTTTAAGAAAAAAAACTGTGATTGAAACTGGGGTTATCTATAAACAATCCCTTGTAAAAATATTATGTCTTGCATATGTTTGCATGCTGCAGGACCTGTAGCTCTTTCTTCAAAAAGGCAACTTTCTCTGGAACAAACAGCAGCAGACCGAAAGATCAGCACTGTTTTAAATGTGAAGTGCACTATCCAACTGAAATTGCACCAGGAGCCAAGAGAGCAAAATGCTCTGGAAGCTCCTGCAATCAACTTCATGCCAGAACTGGCAAGATATTTTTAGTTATGACACACTCTTGAAGATTTATTTAGAGTTGTCAGAGGTACCCCAAATCTGGGGGTGATGACCACTTCAATTATGGTCCTGCCTTGTCATCATCCAAGTTCTTCTCCCACACACAACCTTGGGTGACCTGTGAAACAGTCCTTTCTTTTCTCCCTCCCTGACATGATTCCTTTTACTCCTGCTCATCGCTGTCTCTCCTACTATAAATGTGAAATCTTGGCTTTTCCTCATTCCCCCATGCTATAAATCCCTTCCACCTCTTTCCCAAGCTCAAAACTACTTCCCTATGCAGGTTTTCTACCAGATGCTGGATGTTAGTGTAAGGAAACCTCCCAGCCTTATATATGTACAAAGGAACATGAGTTACACTTCATATGGACTTCACAGTAAGGGTGGTCAAACCCATCCCCAGGGAGATGGGATTGTCCACCCTTGGAGATATTCACACCTGGACCAGGCAAAGTGCTAAGCAACCTGACCTTACTTTGAAGCTCTGTTTTGAGTGGGTAAAGGATGAGGTAATGTCCAGTGATTCCTTTTAATCAAAATTGTTTCATAATTTTAATTAAATCTTGAAGAAAAAGAGGAAGAGGGAGAACACATAAGAATCTAAGGAGAGTATGGTTTTCTGTCAAGAAGCAAAAGGAATACAACAAAACAAAACAGAGCTGTGCACAGTTATCCTGCTTTTCATGCTCACGCTGAAGTAGCTTGGGATGCAATCAGAGAGATGTTAAAATCTGCAGAGAACCAAGAAGAGAATGAACACAAATGTGTCTATGGTTAGCCAAGGCTTACTTCATCTGTTTGACCTCAAAGCCTGGTTAGAAATGTGTGTGTTGTCTTCCGAATATCCTCCTCTGGAATATTCCAAGGCACCATCTGTCTTATTTCCTGCAGGTTCAGAGTAGGAGCATGATGCAGGCACTACCCAACTCCTCAGAGCTTGGGGTGAGCAATGACCCAGGTGCTGCAGCCAGATGTTCACTGGAGAATAACCCTCCTGGGGCCACAGAGGAGTAGGAGCACTCCAGAGGTGCCCCTGCCCCTTTCATGGCAAGGAGCAGTCCCAGCTCCCTCTTATGAATACTTAAAAGTATGGTTTGCAGTCCAATGTGTGAGTACATGAAATGTCCAAATCAAATCCAGAGCTGTGACAAGCCTTTTCTGTTTTAGGAAATCTTCTCAAATCCAGGTGATCACCTATGTAGGTTTTATAGTACTACTAAAAATCAAGGTGAGAGCAGAGAAACAGAAATATACATGTAAACTCTTATCACAGGTTTTTTTGAATGACTTCCCAAATTCTACAAAAATTAATGTATTAGTGATCTTAAGTCACACTCCTCAAACTCGTAAACAATTTGAGAAGTAGTTGACCCTTACTAAGCAGAACAACTGCAGATCCTTCATTCCAGAGTACAAGTAGCTAAAAATTCCCCAGAATCTTTATGAAGAAAAAGGTTCTGTGCTCTGGTTTATTTTACTGCTACTACTGGTTTATTTGGGAGATGCATCGCCACAGGATACATGAGCATTGATAATGCCACTATCTGTTCAATAAATATTATATTATAAAGTATTGTTCTTCCCCTATCCTCTTAAATAGAACAAGTTCCTGAAACTGAAAGCCCAGTAACAAAAGGCACAAATAGAACAAGAAATCTGGCAGCAAAATATTTCTTCTTTAACAATAGAGCTGCCAGAGCAACACCCTGTTGTGCAGCTCAGTAGAAGTGTACTGACAAATACTGAAACATAAAATGCCTGATCCCTAAACTGATTTAATATAAGGTTCCTCCAAATCCAAGCCAATACAGGAGCATGAAAATGATGATGAACAATATAGCACTTGAGGGCGGCCTTAATGCTGAGTCTGGGATGAACTGCATGAACAAAATCACTGGACATTTTTAACATGAAAAAGAAGACATTTGAAAGATGAGCACAATGACTACCATAACAGAAAATGTAGCAATTCCTAACACAACATAAAAATGTTACTTGCTTGACATCTGGGCTAAATTTTCCTCTGAGTGTGTTTTATGGGATTATAACAAAAACAAAATTATCCTGACAACTTGAAAGAAAAATGAGTGGCTTATTAGACCAGTTGATAAAGATGGAAAGGACAGAGAAGCTTCTAGGAACGCAAATGCTTCTTTGGATCTGAAATAAAAACAGAAAACTTCAAAGCTAAATCCAGGTAAAGAACAATTGTGCTAAGTTAGGACATCTGCTTTGCTTCAAATATTTATTATTTTATTTTTTAAAGGCTGTAGACAATGACCTGGTAAATAAATTTGTAGTAATATATCCCTGCAAATAGATTATTATTTCTGAAGCCAACTTGCAATTAGAAAAGGATCTAGGGAGTAAAACTTAACCCTGCAAATCTGCACAAAATCACATTGACTTTCCATGAGATTTAATGTAAACGTGTTTGCTTATATTGCTTTAGAAAATATTAATTGGATTCCTGAATCACTTAGATGGTTTAGAAGATTTTGCTTTTGCTGAGAAAGGCAATAAACAAGTCAGGATACTGCCAAGGAATGGATACAGGTGGGTCCCTGTTGCTTACACAGACCCAGCTGTGTTGGGGCTGGGTACATTTGCCTCAACAGAGCTGGTGACAAGCTCGAAGCTTGAGATGTGACACAGGCAGCAGTAAGCATTGCTGCTCTGCGCTGGCTCAGCTGTGATCGGTTTCTTAGGCTAGTCCTACTAATGGTGCAAACACAGTTTTCTAAGTTTGTAATTTTTATTTATTGAATTCCCTTTCACTGGGAAGGGTAGGGAAGATGAATTAGAAAAGTGATTTTCTGTTATTGGCCATTCAGGAATTTTAAGCTGTTGCTTTTTTAATTATCTACAACAGTTTCCTTGTTTTTAGAATGAGTGTATGATATCATATCCTGAGCCCTTCCCTTTTCTTGTAACTTTCTGAGGCACTAGGAGGAGTCCAGCTACAGTCATCATGTGAATTGGTCTGCAAGACTGTAGTGGAGCTCCTGCCACCTCCTGCCTGCCTAATTCATATTCCTTATGAAACTGCTGCTCTAGGACGAACGACCCTTTAAGCACAGTGAGTATCAGCTGAGAGAGCAACTAATTTATCCAGCTTGTAAAGCTGCACCCGAGAATGATCACTGCTCTATGTATTTACATTTATATGCAGCTTGGAGCACAAGTAAAAGGACAACTCACTGTCAGTATTTGACACTGAAGTGAAGAGGAGAAGGGAGTTCCCTGGCCCAGCTGGGGTGAGAAAAGCAACAGCAGCAGCATGGGAGGCTCTCAGGATGGAGATTGGATTGAAGGTGTAGGCTAGGTGTAGAAAAGGGCCAAGGTACATGTACTGTGCCAAGCAACATGCCTGTTTGCTGTGGATGGACAGACAGGCAGGAAAAATCAGCTGCTAAAATGCGTATACAAGCAGCTGTGCCTGAGCACATGATATTGTGTTAATGCTGGATGACAAGCACGTCTTGTTTATTCTTAATCTGGTTTCATATAAGGAATGTAGTAGTACTAGCTAGTAATAAGTAAAATAAAAGGAGAAGAAGAGAAATAGTTTTCTTTTGTAATGTTCACTCATCCCTAAAGCATGCAGGCTAAGTAAACATTCACAGTGAGTCACTGACTCTTTTCAATATAACTATAACCTGTGGTGGTGTTACTGCTGCATTTTTCCATCTTGGTCTGTAGCTCTGAAATGCAGAGCTAAAGGCTCTGTTACTCCTGGTGGAGGGCCTAAGGTTTTGTCTAGGTGTCTCTGCAATGCTAACTTAGTAGAAACTAGGTATCAATAATATAGTTATGATTATGATTTATGATTATATTTAATATATGTATAAGGTAGTGTGATCCATGTTTCACAGCATAAAAAATGTTATAATGAAAGTAAATAAATGACATGCATTTATATCTACCAAATGATATTGTAGAACTTATTTATTAACCTAGAAAGTAGCTTTTAAAAGGATAGAGCATCTGAATTTTCCTGTGTTTGTTGTCCTTGTAGAATACCAAACACTAACTTCATTCCAAGGTTGTAAAGGATTTATGACCATGCTTTCCATAAAGGCCTCAATTTAGGATTACATCGAACCAACAGAGAGCAGCAGTGATATTTTTGTGAATACTTAAGATAACAATAACTGTCTTCAAAAAAGTCCTTGGTGACGTGAGCAACTATACAGGAAACACAAAACCTTTGCATATGTCACTGATCACATTACTTTGTGTTTTTAATTTGCTCACTGTGGTTTTGATCAGCTCCTTCATGGGGTCACAGCACAGTGTTAGTAAAAACCGTTGCTTGTTTTGTCTGCTAAACTGCACTGTGAGGTAAAAACTTCTCTTTGGTTACAAGTTGCTGATTTAGTTAATTTTATGACGGAATAAACCTGACATTTTCCAAACACAGTTATGATAAGAGTATCAGGATGCTTAAGATGCGCTGTGTGCTGCTCAGCCTCGGTAGCAATCAAGAGTGCTGTACCAGAGGTGACCATTAGAACACCTCCTCCAGGGTTCTGCCTCCCGCAGTGACGTGTACCGGCTGCTTCTGATCCAGCTGCAGCTAGTTCCAGAGAGATCAGATGTCAAATAGGCATCACAGGAGATGTTTTTACATGCCTACCAGTTAGTAGTTGGCTTGTAGAGTGCAACATGAGGGATTTGTAACTCTTTCATTTAGTAGACTATCACAGCGGATATTCACATTTCCATAGAAATGTTGGTTTCTTGAATTCACTGAGATCTTGGTGCCAAAAAAATTGTGTGGCCATGAGTTCAGTAAAAACTCTGGCAGCTTAGAAAAATATTATTTCCTTTCTCTGGATTTAAATCACTGCCATTCACATCCACTGGATGCAAATTTTCTCATACATCATGGAAAAAACTCCCCTTAGTCTTTCAATTGTGTGATCTACAGAAGAATAATGATATATTTACATTCTTACTTATAGTTTAGTCTGTCTACTTAGGTTGGCCACTTGTCCTAGATGAAGCACGCTGAATATCTCAAATTACCTCTCTGTCCCACATGTCCTTTCCTGATTTCTTACAGCTGGGTATTGAGAGCTCTTGCATTCTATGGAAAATATCCAGATCTGCCAGCTCTGTTCTGCTCCCTTTTCTTTGAGGGCAGTTTATCAGGGCCTCCTATTGCTAACTCCTTGAAAAGCTGGAATTCTGCTTTCCTAAAATTCAGGGGCCTGACTTTACTCTTCACCTAACCCATATCCCTGGGGATTGCAAACTCCACCAGTTCATGATCACAGCAGCCCAGGCTGCTGCCAATATTGAGGTCACCAATTAGCTCACTTGTGTTGGTGACCAACAGGTTCTGTAGTTAATTATTTTGTTGTCATCCTTAAGAAATCCAAAGATGAAAGAAATGTGAGGTTTTTTTATAGAAACTACCTAATTCTGCTCTTGTATCCTCTTTATATATGTCTTCAAAAATAAATTATCCAGCACCTTGCATTCAAGAAGTGTTAGGTGCATAGCAAATGTTTAATTAAGTAATCCCACACAGAACTTCTGAGGCAGGCTCCCTCATCTTACAGGTGAGACAGAGAGTGAGGCAGTAAATTAAGTGACTTGCTTAATATCACACAGTGAGTCAGTGCTAATGCTGAAAATAGACCTTATGTCTTCTCATTCTTTTCCCTGTATTTTAATCATCAAACTAGACTTAACGCTAAAGTTGAATGAACTCCTTAATCTATTAAAATAATTGTTCTCAATTTCCTGTTGGAGTATTATGTTTTAATCACCTAAGCAATACTGAAATATTTACAAAAGTTTTCCTTGCTTAGGACCTGTATTGTCTTTCTTGTTTAGATATTGCTTCAGGTTATCAGATGAAGATGTTTTGTTTACAGTGATCCTGAACTTCAAAAATATAATCTAGCAGATATCCACAAAAGAAAAAAAAAAGGAACACACTTTAAAAATGCACTTAAAACTCACAGCAGTCTCCTTCTGTCAATGTAAATGGAACTTTTTTTCATACTGGCATGAGGTCAGGGCCATTCCACTTAATAATACCCATACCTTTAATTAATGGAACACACTAAAGTTAATGGCCCACAGAAAGCTAAAGACAGATTGCTGGTTACGCTGTCATGAGTAAATGAAAATGTATCCCAAAGCACAAAAGAACAACAGCATCTTGACAAATATGTGCTTAGAAGTGCAGTTCTGAACTATGTGCTGGGTCATCTCTGAATAAACGCTGGAGAAAGAGATGCAATCCTTGCAGACCTATTTAAATGAACAGTACCCCTGTTCAGGCTAATGAAATGCTCCAGCAGCTTCAGAGCTTTTCTGAGCACAGCCTGCAGATTTTTTCACGCTGATAGGACATATATAAATTTTTTCAATCCTTGCCATCTCACCTGTTTGATAGTGTTCTTCAGCATAGGATAGAATAAATGGCCCAGAACATATGTACACAAGCCTAAGACTTAAAGAGGCTCAGGAAAGGGGAATGAGGAAATAATATTACCATGGCTTGCTCCCTATTAAACCTGAGTACAGACATAGCTGTCTGTTACACAGCCTTAGACAATACTTTGCATCATCCCGTATTTTTAGTGTGGGTGAGACAAGCAGCAAAAGGCTGTGGTCAGCTCCAAGATTTTTATAAAGATTTTTGCCACATGTAATTAATAGGACATTGTGGTGCAGGCAGCCTTACAACTTAATTGAAATTTAATAACAAAATACCTTAAAAATCGAACTGCTTCATTGCTGAATGCAAATAAAGCTCCTAGGTGGCAGAATCAGTCAGTAAGCATTGGCATGCTGTATTTATAGAAACAACTTTAAAGTAATTTGACGTGTTGTACTTGTAAAGAAGATTGTCACATCTTGCCTACTGAATTACAGGGTAGACAGAATGTTTCAGGTAAGATGCCAAGGAGACATGTTCCAAGAAGGCCATTCTGTTTCCTCTTTGGGGTCAATACTTCAAGGGCTATGTCATCAGTGATCAACTGTCCAAAACCAGTCAGAGTACCACTCCAACTTTGCTTTCAGTTTCTGCTAGAGAGTAAGAGGTTTTCCTCAGAGACTTCAGAAAATGTCCTGATGCCAAGTGATGAGCAGTTGCAAGACATTGCTGTGTCTGTGGACCAATATGAGGGACAGAGATGCTGCTTTTCAAAGGGTTTTTGAAAAGCAGGCAGGAGTTGTCCAGTACAAATAGGACAAAGAAGACAATTCTGTGACTTTTATAGACTTTGAAGTCAAACTCAAGAAAGCAATGCAAATAATTGATTTTTTTTTTTTTGTAGCTCTTAATTTATGTCTCCTCTTATCTGTAGTTCTTATTATTAGCCTGTTAAGTGTAATGGTAATAGTGTTTGAGAAGCTGAAAATTTTAATCAAACATTAGACAATATTTGTGAAAAACAGGGCTTGAAATAAGGTACCCTGGTGGTCTCTTCCAGATTGGGAATAGGAAGAAGAATTTGTGGTCTGTGTGTCTGATCAAAACTAGCCAAACCAGTAGAAATTAAATATACGAGCATTCAATTCATGGGTAGAGATTCCTTTCCATTAACAATTCAGCTAATAAGTATGAAGAATGAGTCAGCTTGAGAAAAGCAGAAATTACTTGTGGGTAATCTGAATGAGAATGGGGGATGCATAATACAGTACACATTTGAGAAGAGTTCTGACAAAATAGGGGCGTTGAATTTTGGATGCAGAGAGAGTTATACTTGCTTCATCTATTATTGAAGAAAATAGATACAAGCCAGCTTCTGTGATTAAGTAGATAGTGTGCTTTTTTACATAATTACCATTATTTAAGATCCTACTTTCAGAGAAGACCTCAATGTGTCCCGCTTACCTTAAGTAATTGGATTATTGGTCACTGCTCTCTGGCAGGTCTATTGCAGCCTTGTTCTGTTGATTCAGCACTGAAAGAAAACACTTTAGGAATGTCAGTTCTTCAAGTAGTGGGGATTATAGGCATGGTAACAGTACATGTTTGTGAAAGGTATATGCTGCCTGACTTCCTTCCCCGTGACAGTAAGAGGGAAACTGAGGTACAGCCATAGTGCTACTCCAAAGAGTTCATATAGTTAATGTGTTATTCTTTAGATCTGATTCACAGAATTGAGAATGTATTTGTGGTAATATGGTGCTTATACATAAGACCCAGAAAATGAAAGGGAAAAGAAAGTGAAAAGTGCATAATGAGGGAGTCAGCCAGTTTATTTCCCAAGCCCTTTCACTGGCCCAAGCACAGTGAAAGGGGCAAAGCTAAGCAATACAAGTGAAAAAAAAATCCTATATGAGTTACCTTAAACTCTATTAATTATAAAATACGGTGTTAGCAATGCAGACAAGGTAGATTTTTTTCTAACATTCCTTATTATGTGTTAACACGGCACTATAAAGATCCAAGAACCTTGGATCACAAACCTTGCAAAATACCCCTAGAATGTTTCTTGCTGGAACTAGGTACAGCAGGACAAGTACAAGCCCAAACTGTAAATATTGGGAAGACCTCTGTTCAATAAAACAAGTGGTTTCTGCTGAAACTAGTTTTGCTTGAGGACTAATTGTAGTTCCAAGTGTCTTTCAGTGCTGACAGCTGAAGGAGGTAGCTCGGGGCCAGATTATAATAATGTTCACTCCTTGATCTAATGGGCGGATATGTTTAATTAACCTTTGTTTCTGCAG